>WJFA01001668.1:0-19828 GCA_009870155.1 Pseudobourletiella spinata | reverse complement strand
TAAGGAGAATAAAGGCTTGATATGAAGGCCCACTTGGAAATGTTTTTAGTTTGAGCGAAATTTTCATTCCGACGTGTGTAATGGAAAATCTTCAAAATTTCGTAAAATAATTACTACTGTTGGTGAAAAGTTAGGGGTATCAAATATATTACTTTACCCCCCTGGACAATTAGAGCGGGGTCAGCTACCCACTGGCCCTTCCGTCCCGGCGCTACTGGCTAGAATATTTGCACCTTACCGCACGGCTGAATTCCGACGTAATGTTGGTTTAAATGCTCATACAAGGTCTAGTTTATTTTAATATTTTTCCGATCTGCGCTTACCGCATTTCACCTGTTTCGAGCTGTGGAAATAGCGCCGTAGTCTTAGACTGCGGATAACCATAATGGGTTCTAGAAGTTCTAGTTTCCTTGACTGCCCCACATTTTCCCCAATTTTTCCAGCTCTATCATTATTTTGTTTTCTGTTCACTTCATGTATTCGTGTATATATGATTTAATATATTCATGTTATATGTATTCTAACATTTTTCAGATTGGTTTTTCCTTATTTGCATAATAGCCACCGAGACCGGGACGGTGTCTTCGAGAAGGGGGGCCTGTTACGGAACGGTTTACGGTATCGTATGCAAACGGAAGTCTGCGGGCTATCAGCAGTCAGAAGTCAGCATTATTTACGGCGCTCTATACAGGCTATTATGACCAGTTACCACGGTAACGCTGCAAGGTGAGCTTGCAACAGGGTCAAAGTAAAATAGACCACAGCGGTGGGGGTGTTCACTCCGTGGTGGGTGTTGAAAAAAATGTTGGCGGGATTATATCTGGCGGGAATACTTCAAGCGGAATTATCTTCGTCCCGTCGTCCCGTACCCGTGCGGGGAATATCATTTTTACCACCACATGTTCATGTTCATATTCTCACTCCCATTCAGTCTTTGATCACCCCTCCCTCCACGTGAGCATGTTATTGTACTTCAACTTGATGTGCCAAAAAAGTAGTACTCGCTGTGAGTTGTAAATCCTAAATTGTAAACGAAATGTTTTCATATTTTCCTTATGCTCATAAGGCCAGTTACGTGTACAGTATATAGGTTAGCACTATAGAGTCAAATTTAAGAAATCTTTCCTACTCTTGGACTTTAATTCAGATATCCAGCTTATTAAAACATAGGATATCATCGTCATTTCATTGTTGCGTTGCACTATAAACTCGACTCACACATGCTGAGGAACTAATGGCCCGGTGCAGGCGAGAGGAATGAGTGACTAAACTGATTCAACCGTAGCATGTGCAAGGTGCTAACTACGTTATATAACCCGAACGTCAAATTCTTAGAACTAGTGTTTGTACAGCATACAGTTCCTCCATCCAAGTAACAACGTAAAAGTCGAGCACCCCTCCACACAGCACACACTATATCACCACTCCACAAGTCAAACCCATTTCCTCACGAATTGAGGCAGAAGCCCTGGGTTTCTGTATCCCTCTTCGCAATATTGCCACCGCTACGACTACACGAGCTACATACGTTCCTTTTCCACGCTCCAATCCTGTGTAGCCCTTCCGAGAACGCTCCCAATCCCAATCTGCCGGCAAAGGAGAATCATACCACAGGAATACGGGACGGTCTGGAAGAATATGTGCATCTAATTAGGCGTGCGTCTATCCCCTTAAAAATCAGCTGTGTGCTTCACAAGGTTATCACACTTATAAACTGTCTAACATCCTCACTCCATAGCCTCTATTACGACAAGGTATCTTTTATCATCCCAGAAATGAAGGTGCCGTGGCAATACGAGCCGTTTTGCTCCATGCCAGTTGACACACCAGAGATTCCATAGCATAATGCGTGCACATCCCTCCCAGCTCTAAACTATGGACAAGTCCCTCTAATTGCGCAGTCATAGCGTCGAAGCAACTTGGAAATTGTCAACTAGTATGCCTTCTACAGGTGAAACTCCTCATCCATCAGGACTATGCCATCAAGTTGTGCCACGGAAACTCCATCTCTACTCATACTTTTCGTAAATTTCCCTACACTATAGCTCATGTTCTGTTCTGAGCCTTGACCGTATTAACGTCCCCCATCCGTGGGAGGCTCAAAAGTACACACACACACACACACAGAGACAGGGCATAAAGTTAATGTACTTTCGCCACTGGCCCGCGCACACGAGTTGATCAACTTTTTCAACAGCAGCAGCGGCGGCGGCACACGAGAGTCTCGTAGTAATATCATACGAGGGAGACGCATAGGAGATTTTTGTTATGCTCAAATAATTTGGCGGATACGGTGCCGTGGTACTCGCTGGCCCTCAAATGTATATAACTCTACCATTCCCAAGCAAACGTATGGAATGGAAAGGTTACTGCATATCATCGTAGTGTAGCACTGTAGTTTAAGCAGCAAAAGCAAGCTGGGAGGCGAGAGCGGGGAAGGAGCTGTATGAGTTTTTGTCAAAGATGAAACAAGGGCGGCCCCCAACCTCAATTCAAATGCTCCTACGACGCACTTTGTCATCCCACAGCATAGCCTGCCTCTCCTTCCTCACGATTGAGATACTCGAAATCTTTTCCAAAAATATTCATAAATTTGATTGAGTATATTTATTTGCAAATTTTGAGAAAAATACTGTCAATAGCAACACACGCTGATCCTACCCTGAGCTGGGGATTGGCGAGTGTTGGGGTCGGAGGAAAGCAGTAAGGAGAGCAAATGTGTGTGTGTGTGCTTAGGCTTGTGTGAATGTGTGTGTGTGTGTGTGTGTGTGTGTGCGAGGAGCGATACAGTTGAGATGCAGCGAGAACGTTGGGGAAGGGCGGAGTGTGGCTTGTCTATACTTGGGACTGGCTGTGGGAACCTTGTGCTAGCTCGGGCTATACGGAATATAGCTGAACACACACGGCTCGTCGTCTTTCTTGAACCAATGAGTGCTGACGAGTGCGGGAGCTTGTTGTCTCCCGTCAGCCATCTTCGTCGCCATTGAGAGGTGAAAATCCTTGTGCTCGTGCTGATTTCTCGGGTTTCCGCGTGTTCTACGAGTCATTTAGGGCCATGCCAAGTGACACAGGAGCCAGGTGAGGGTCAGCTACCATGACTAACCCGAACAACGGCGCTACACTCGAAGATTGTCACAGTAATTTCTTCGCACTGGTCAGTACTTTTGGGTCAACTTTTTCCTGTACTCTAGTAATACATGTATACATATATATCTATACACTTGCCAAAGACGTACTCTGCCGTCCTGACGACTCCTAATAAAAATAATACTTCTTGTACAAGGGGATAATGTAAATGATAAAATTTTGAGGAATATTATTTTGGAGCTTTATATGTATATAAATATATATATGTATATATGTGGGATGATATTAATATTTTCAGGTGAATTTTATTCCCTTATCCGAGGCCCTTCAGATTTTTCTCAATCCTAACTGTCGGCTTGTCAATATGTGTATATATATAGGAGGAAAGGAGGACAAGTTTGTTTGGTGTTGCACGTATACACATGTCAGAGTTTTATGTATGTCAGATTGTTACGAAATCACGGGAGATTCCTAATGTTAGTTCAGACGGGGTAGTTAATTGTTATTTGACTTTTGACAGAATGTAAAGAAGCCGGGGAAGGGAATTGTTAGTTGTGGGCTTGAGGTGAACGTGGATGATGAGATTTTGGTTTTTACAGTTTTTATGTGCGAGGAGGAAAGCCCGCGTATTTTTATGCCCTTCACCAATTTCATCCAAAATGACTTGGTGGCTGGGAAATACGGTTGAGAATGTATGAATGAAAGATGGAAACATAATTGAGGAATATGGTATTTTCTGGAGATTATTACATGGTGATAGTAAAGGAGGTGGCATGGAGGGATTTTTGAGGGTGGGGAGGGGAGTTTTGATTTTGGATCTTGTTCTTTCAAATTTCGTGTCCAAAGGTTCATTTTCAGCTTGAATCTGGCGGGGAGGAAAAACAAGTCCAGTTTCACTTGCTATCCTGTCAGGAAGTTGGATTTTGGAATGAGTTGTTTCTTCGTATTGGCATTGGAAGGATCACCGGAGGAAGGAGTCGGATTTTAAGTGTGATGTCAGAATTAGTTCCTCAGTGGTTCAAGTGATGTTTGTGTACGGGAAAGTGTGGACCCATGGAAATAAGTGGAGTGGGCGCTACAGGGAAGAATTCCCATCACCTCATATGTGTCAGAATACGGGGAAAATTAGGTCAGAGGGAGACATATATGATAGTGATCCTGTAGAATTCTGTGCCATGGCTTCGGTGTCGTTCTAAAATTCAGACTTTGACGTGTGCATTCATGTGCGCTGTTTTTTCTGATGCATTGCTGTACGAATGTAATTTAGATAACATAGTGGTTAATTTGGATAGATCGTCCAGGTCGAGTCGAGAGTCCTGTGGCAACTGCAACAGAGGTTTCATATGTGACTATTAAAACAATTAAACGGGGTGAAATTTACGGATTGAGAGGAATTCATCTGTGCTTCGTAATAAGTTGAATATGCGTGACGGGAGGAACGTGTTTGTGGAGATATGGTAGCGGTATATATTAATTGAGCAGCTAATTAGGGCTGATAAATCTAATGATTTCATGTATTAGATTTATCTATCACGAAGATTTATTCTTTCCGTATTTAAATATATGTATATATGTATTCGTACGCTCGGTTGTATGGGTATACATTCTCAATTCTAATACCTCCCTCGTTTCGTGGGTTTTTCCAGACTGACTTGTGTGGGATCAAATGGCGTCGTTTAGTGTCAGACGGTTCCATGGGGTCCGGTCACGCACATCATTCGTACGGGCCTCTGGACGACCCCGTTCTCTCGTCCTTCGCCCGCTGTCTCGCCGCAGACATCCTCTGCGTCTGGCGAAAATCGCCCAGTGTGAGGTCACAACAGCAGAACCAAGCACCGCCGGCGTTGACGACAAACGACCCGTTCCACTCAGGAGCCGCCCCTCCCGCACCTCAGTTCATGCATCATCATCCCCAGACCCCCGGAGGAGGATCAACAGCATCATCATCATCAGCCCTCCCCAATCCTTCCCACTCACAAATCCACATCCAGCCTCATCACTTACCGTCGCATTTAATGCCTTCTCACATGGGCATGGGCATGGGGCCGGGTCAACTGGGTCCACATCCCCACATGAACGTCCCCCCTCCCTACCCCTCTGGACCACAGAATCATTCACATCATCCCCACAGTCACGGAATGCCGCAGCCGTCTTCAATGCATAATCAGCTGTACAATGTTAATCCCAGTCTCAACGGACCCAAAGAGCTTTGGATTTTTTGGTATGGAGAAGATCCGGAGCTTTCAACTCTCGTGTCCCCTCAGCTTCTCAAATCAGGTGATTTGTCATTTACTTTAATGTAGTATGTAAAGTGAGGACTCAACTTGACTCGGATGAGCTCAATCATGCCACTCCTATATTGTCTCTCTTGAGGAGCAAATTATTCACTTTACCAGTACATTTTATTGTTTGAGTTAATCTCCTTCCCAGGATTATGCGGTATACAATTGTCCTCTGAGAGCATGATAATTTGTGAACTATCGGTTGATCTCCCTATGAGCGTCTCATTATTCTACATGTTAGCCGAACGCTCTTGATCAGCTTCGGACACATAGAGTACATTACTTCACTACACCCCCTTGGAAGCAGGACGAGTCCGTCTCCGGGCTCCATACACACGACTCAAGGGTAGCACTTGTGGAGGTTGAAGGGAGTCGATCAAAAAATCAATGGTAGCGTACGTATAGTTTTTCGCGCCGTGCATGTAGCCTGGAATCTCAAGTAGCTCAACTCCGAGTGTATACCTATACGCATTTGTACGTGCGGCCGTAGAAGGAGTAGTCGGTAGTCGACTGGAGGAAGCATGCGGACAGCTTTGGGGAAAACTGAAAAGTGCACTTCACACTGGGCTCAGTATGTATTCCACACAAATGGCTCCTCTCTTCTTCTGTCTCTCTCTCTCTCTCTCTTTCCAGTTTCCTTTCACGGTCTCCTCCCGCCGTCGTTGCTGCTCGGTCTAGTGCTGCTCCTGCTGCTGCTGCTGTTCGTGCTGGCTACAGCACTAGTGCATGTATCCTGCCCCCATTTTTGAGTCCACCGTGCCACGCACATGTTATAGACAGAGACAGACACACACACACACAACATATGCTTCTATGGGTTGTTGTTGTATAGGAGAAGAGGCCGGCATGGTGGTTTCCATGCGTGTAAGTGTGTGTGTGTGTGGATGTGTGCAGTTTGCATTCCTCGGAGAGGAGGTTTGGGGGCTCCCTGTTTTTGTGCATATTCATATGCTGCTATTTGATATCGATTCATTTGTCTTTTCCACCAGCATGAATTTCTTTGGGTAGCAGCAGAGAACGAGTAATATTTCTTATATATAAGCTTTGCCTGTGTCCGTACCACCTGATCCTCTTAAGGTATGGCGTTAGGGAGGGGATGATGGAAGAGTCAAAGGATGGACGGGCTGAAATAATAGTAATAATTATTATTATTACCATTACGTGTGTATTCGCACGTGTGTCGTAGGATGATGTGGGGAAACACCAGTTGCATTCTGGAGAATTATTGTAGAGGATAATAAGTTTGTTTTGTTTTGTCTCTCTCTGTTCCAGATGCAGAGCAAGGGTCATGGGAGAATGGATTAAATTATGAATGCCGAACTTTGCTGTTCAAAGCTTTGCATAATCTGATAGAGAGGTGAGTGGGATATTTTATGCTTTAAAGGTATTTCCATTATTTGGAGACGTCTGAAGGGCTAGAAGGCCTCCTTATTCATGATCAAAAATAATTAAGAAAATAATTTTCGAGTCGCCGCTGCGGTTTATGGAGGCTAATAATTGGGATTTTTTGTGTCTTTTACAGATGTCTGCTAGCGCGAGACTTTGTTCGTATTGATAAATGGTTTATTCAGCCCTGTGACGACAACCAAAGGTTAGGTTTAAAGAGGTGAGTTGTGTACAGAGCTTTTGCTTTTGCTATTGGAAGTGAGACGATAGGAGATGGGAATTGGAATTTGGATTGTTGTGGTAATTTTGAGGGATGGTATGAAATGATGCGCTAACTTGTGTATTGGATTTTTCTCAAACTTTTCCACAGTTTCCCGATGCAACTCTCTTTTTCGTTCTCGTTTTTCCTACATGGCGAGAGCACGGTTTGTATGAGTGTCGACGTTCGGCAGCATCCACCTGTCCGAAGAATCAACAAACATCACATTTCAGCTTGCCAGAATCAAACTATGCCAGGTATATTTAATGTGGAGGAATATGAAGGGTGGAGGTGGATGTTTAGTAGTTGTAGCCTTTAGTTTTGGTGTTTAGTTATTATTATTATTCGTATTTCGAGTATTTTAGTACATGGGATGAAAAGTGGGGGGATTTATTCACTCTCACTGTTTTTTCTCTCTCTTGATCCTCTGGTCATAACAGTAATTCTAGCTCCCCACGGTCTGGCGGGTACTTTGACTGGGGTGGGCTACAGAATGAGCGAGCCGGGTACACATAAAATTCTGGAGGAGTGGAAGCACTTTTACCCCGTGGAAGCAGCACTCAAGTCTCCGTTGTATGATACGACGTTACCTCCAGCACCGCATTCCTCCCCTCATCCCGTGCAGTCCCCGTCGAGGAGTAGCCCTGCTGCCTCAGCCAGTAGCTCGGTATCACCGCAGAGTATTCCACCGGTTCTGGAAGTCCGTGTTGGAGGAGTCCTCATGCGCTACCCATCCTGCTACGTTCTCTGCACGGACATGGATGATTTACCCCAGACTGAAGCCCCGTCACCATCATCATCCACGTCAGCGTCATCATCATCATCATCACCCTCCCGGAGTAATTATAATAACAATAATAATAGTGCAACAGCCCCCAAAAGTCGAGTGTCTACTGTGACAGACTCGGAAACTGCAGCTTGTCCCTCAGGAGCCTCACCGGGGAAGCCTCAAGGGTCCATGGGACCGGAAGTAAGTGTCCAGCATTAAAAAGTTCCTTTTTATGATTTGCCTATATAGGTGCATATAGTATGCTAATACTGTGGGGAACGCACGTTAAGCAGTTGGGATAAATTATTATTATTATTTGATTATTTATTATGCTAATTCATAGTCATAATGTGTGTGTGAAATAGGTGGAGAATGCCGAGGGTTTGTTACCGGAGCGGGTCTGGCAGGAGAGCATACTGTGCTCGGCTAAGGGGAATCCAGAGCCTGGACCTGGTGCTGGCTCCGCTTCCTCTGGACCTGGCACTCCCTCAGCCCCCTGCCCCTCTTCAGGCGGCTCCGAACAGAACAGCAATGGTGTGGGCCACTGGGACTTTGTAGATCCGTTGAAAAAATCAATATGTACTTGCTCAAAGTAAGGAAATTTTCTCACCTTCTAAAGATACTCATTTCTTCCCATTTGATTTATTTACTTATTTTTAAAAATTTTTTTCCTTGAGAAATTTGTGGAAATGAAACAGAGACAGGTAAAGAGAATGGGGGGATGTTTGGAGGTCCTATTGAGTGTATTATGTATAAATATGTGTAAATTATATTATAATTATTATTATTATAATGATATAAGCAGACAAGGTGTAGTAGGTTTTAGTCTTAACTGTAGATAGTTTTGTTTCGTTTGTTTTGGTTTTTGATTTTGGTTGAACATGAATGACACACAGATGTAATCGTTTGTCGGGAGCGAGAGGGAATCAAGGTCTTGGGAGCATTTCGATGATGAGTAGTCAGAGTACAAAGGGAGGTACAAAGTTGAAAAGGAGTTCGTACCACAGAAGGAATCCCCAGCTATTGTCTCAACTGGACAGCTGGGGAAGCTTGTGGGACTTGGCCGAAGACACCTCGGCTCACAGCTCTTCCACTCCTACTAGTAGTTGTCAAACGGCCATCAGTGGTTCTGTTAAAGGAACTGACAGTCAAAACCTCACTAATCACTCGTCGAGTAACAGGTTAGTGATTTCCCTCCCAGAAATCACTTATAGACACAAAAAACTTTCTCTTCGGGTGGATCGAATGATGATGATGATGATGATGATTATAGCAATAATAATAATACTCATAATCATAATAATGATATTGGTAATAATAATATTCGCAATAATCATAATCATATATTTCATAATAATAATTCTCACACGCCGCGATTAACTTTCCAATACACACTTCCAATCATTAAAAACACTGTTGGAATACTCAGAGTCATTGTTTCTATGAACGCACGAAATGTCCGCTTTGTGCATTTTTTTGTTTTGGTTTTCCTTTTTTATATTTTTATTTTTGTTTACTCTCGCACTATAACTGGATTGATTGATTGATTGCTGCTGCATTGATTACAGCTCTGGTTTCGGCATACTAACTAACTTGGTGTTGGATCGTAGACTCGGTGTAACGGAGGAGGAGGCTCCTATTTTCATGAGGAATGATGATACATGGTTGTGCTGTGTTGTGCAGAGTTATTGGAATGCCAGGGACACCCGTTGGAGGCACACCGTCGTACAAGGGCGGCGGTCCTGCAAGTATTACTACTGCTGGGGGAATCGGGAGCGAAGGGGTCGTGGCTTCTCCGGCCTCCGTCGCTCCATCACCCTTGGCAACCCCGAAATCCCAACCCTCCTCCGTCCCCCCTCAGCAGGAACCCCCCATGCCTACTCTGAGTCCGCAGTCCAACAACAACAATGATGGCAAAGCAACAGCTGCGGCTACACCAGATAATGTTGCTCCGAAATCTGTGTCATCTATCTCGCATCAGGTAAGGTTTTTCTTTTTTTTTAAATTGAGATCACTGCACTTTATGAGCTATCGGTGTGAGAGCATTTGTTATCTGATCTTGACGTTAGTGATTGGTGGCTGATCTGATCTGTCTAATTTCATCGCCTTGTTGTGTGGGTCCCACAGATATTCTCTCCACTTGTGGCAAATAGTAACTTTGATGGTGCTAAAGCGGATTGTGGGGAAAACCCGAATTTAGCTAATAATAGTAGTGGGGGGAATGGTTCGAGCGGGAATGAAATTCAAATAAGCCAAAGTACAACGATAAGCCGAAGTTTTGACCCATCTAATTGTCAGAATGTGAGTTGGAAGTGTCTCCGACGCCCCGTGCTTCCGAGTAAGGAGTACGAGCAGCTCCTTGCCGAAGAGAATGGTTGTCAGCCTTCGGATATCATATACGATTTCTCTACCATGCAAGCGTGGTGAGTGATGGTTCATTTATATGTATTTTTTGGCATTTTATACACGCCCAGTGCCCAGTCATCATGATGATAACATAGTTCAACTGAGTTTCAGTGAAGATTAACTCTGCATTTGTCTTTCGCTCCTATCTGACCGACGGAAGGCACTTTGTAGAGTGAGCTGATTAATCCCAGCCTAAAGTCTAATGCGTCGGGCTTCCTTATTTTTCTTCTCATCAGGTTAAATCATCCTGTTAAGCGCATGCGAACCAACGACGGGCAAGCCAAAGCCACGATGTATAGTTGGGGTCTTGGAATGAAAAAAATCCCGGAAGTACCGCCGCCTTCTATAGTTGCTAATGGACCACGTGATAGGCCTCACTCGGGGAAAAGACCAAATGACCCATACGAATTCTTCGATGAAAATCACTTGCCACCTGCTGCTGCCATGGATGTTGCGAAAGGGAAAGACGATATGAAGGTACAAATTTTTATGAGCCTGAGCGGAGTATTTCATTTTTTTATTGAGGATGAGGACTACCGAGTTTCTTATGAAAAAATCATTACAGCCTGAAGAAAAGAGTCCGTGCTTCTCCTCGGAGTCAATCAACGGGAGCAAGTCCAAAAACCTGTTTACAAATGAAGGGATTCAGCCTTCAATTCGTGACTTAGAACAAATTTTTGATAACTCGGATACTTCGAGTGATGAAACGGTGAGGGAAATATTAGTTGTCTCTGGCTGGAGGGGACGAGGGACCGGGAACAGGATGTCGAAGAGGTCCTAACCTCCTGTTTTGCGCTTGTTTTCTGCGATGAAAACTTAACATCTCAATTTTTTGAACAGTTTCAAGCTCCGACGCCGCCGGGGTCCAACAAACCCGCTGCAATGGATGAATCTGGTGTCCCTCCAATGAAGACAAAGCCGGGGCTGACGAGTTTGCGCCCCGAGGAGCTCTCCAAGATGTTCCCCACCCCGCCGTCTCACGAACACAATCCTATATCTTCCCCGTGTGGTATTCAGCCAGACACGCCGTCAATGGACGGGCTGACGGATCACTGCCTTCGGAGGTCGCAGGACAACAACTATCCTGTGATGGGGAGTCCGCCTGACGAGCCGGTGGATATCCGGCTGGATCCCAACGCCTCATTCCCAAGGAGTAGTGGGAACCAACCGCATGCCCGACACTCTCAGGATTGGTCGTACGTGTACAAACCACCGAGCGTATACAAAATGCTCGGATCGTCCAAGTATGCCCCGCTGAATATGCTTCCTAGCCAGCAGCTGCCACCGCTGACGTTTCCCATTGCAAATACTACTTACACTCCGTCGTGGCAGTTCATTGCGTCTCATCAGAGCAATCCGCCGCCACCTCTACCGGTTCCGCCGCCGCCAACACCGTCTCACCAGTTGCAGCAGCAGCAGCATCCGCCACCGCCCGGATTAGGACCCAGTTTGGCGGGCCAGGTCCATCTCCGACCTGGCTTATCCCCCATCTCACCCGTTCCAAGTGCTATTAGAGGTACGTACGTGTTTCTCGTTCGAGTCAGCAAACAGATTTTATCTTGCTCCGCCTATGGTGGTCCGCTAGAATTGTAGACACGTGCTAATACACGCTTCCTTCCTTCGTTTGTGTGATATTCTAGGTCCTGCTTCGGAATTAGGGAGCCCACCTTCAGCTAACATGTACCTGAGGCACGGTCATGGATCTGTCGTGCAGCCACTACATGGACCGCCGCATGGTCCCCAGTCAGGCCATCATCATTTATACGGGTCACGTGGTCCAGAGGCTCACGCATTAGTTGTCAATCTCTCGCTTTCCGACTCTGTGATCAACCTTTTCCGTGATCACAATTTCGACAGCTGTACCATGTGCGTGTGCAATGCGGGCGTCAAAGTTGTCGGGAACATCAGGGGTTCGGAGGTGGGACTTTATATTCCGGATCCTACGCCGGAGGAGGATCCTGTTCGTTGCAATTGTGGCTTCAGTGCCAGTGTCAATCGAAGGTAATCTTGTTGGAGGATTCTTGTTTTCTAGAAGTATAGTAATATTAATAATAATAATTATGCAAAAAAATGATGACTGCATAGTTCATCGGAATATACGATGATGAACAACCCTATATATTGTCTTTCGCTCCTATCTGAAATCGCGCCCTCCTGCTCACCCCAATGTGTAGATAGTTGTGTAAGTTTCCTTGTCTTATTTCTGCTGTATTAATGACCGCAGATTGGCACACCGGGCAGGACTGTTTTACGAGGATGAGTTCGAAGTGGCCACAGCTGCGTATGCCCCGCTCGTGCTTCCGTCGGACGAGTGGTACGAGCGGAAAAAGACATCGTTACTTCTGTTAGATCGGAGGTTCGCGAATGCTGCCGCCTTATCTGCCGATCGAGAGGCGTGCAATGCCGCCGCAATTGTGGATAGTGTTCCCCCTTTCCTGTTGGAAATGTTGAGGGAACAGTGTTTGCTGCTCTATGGTAGCACAGCCTCTCGGTTCTGTGGGGACCCTGTGAATCACAGGTACGTCTGTCGCATTTGTTATTTAATAAGCTAAATTCAGACAGTTTCGATTTAAATGATGACCGCATAGTTCATCGTAGCGTGGTGATGATGAACAACCCTATTTTTTGTCTTTCGCTCCTATCTGATTAAAGAAGTTTTAATTGTAACATCTCCGTACATTTGTAGTGTGATCAAGTCTTGAAATACTAATGCTATCCTATTTTGCTTGAATTCCTCTAGGATGCTGGAGAAGGGTTACAATGGTTTAGATTACCTGGACGGGAACAGAGCAGCTCTGACAGCACTGGAGCACGGTAGAACTGTCATGTTGGAAGCGAGGAGCGGTTTCCCGCGCATGCCCGAAGATACTATGCCCCTCAAATCCAATGTGAATTACATGCACAGGTGGCCATATCTCTGGGGCCGTGGTCCACAGTCAAGTCAGGTACGTTCCACAGGGTTTTGAGAACTACTTTTGTAATGTATAATTGTTGCACTTCTTTGTCCGACTTGGAACCTGATGAGGCTGCTTTCTTGATTAGGATGTGATGCAAGTTATGAGGACACTATGTCCACTCTTACAAGAAGCCGTTCACTCTAAAGCCTGGGATGCACAGTACATAGTGTCGGGGCCTTTAACCTGGAGACAGTTCCACAGGCTAGCTGGAAGAGGTAAAAAACTAGTCCCCCGACGATTAGTGTCTTTTTCAGTGTGATCCGTGATGAGCTGATGATGATTTTAATTTGTACCGGATATAGGCACGGATGATCGCTGCGAGCCACAACCCATTCCGTCGATACTTGTTGGGTCTGAAAAGGACTTTGTGGCATTGAGTCCTTTGGCAATCAAATATTGGGAGAAGTTGCTGCTGGAACCATACGCTTATCCACGCGACGTGGCCTACATAGTAGTGGCTCCGGACTCCGACTTCGTCTTGCATAAAGTCCGCACCTTCTTTCGTGAGCTTTCGGCTGTTTATGAGGTATGCACACTATAATGCGAAGGAAGGTATCATTTTCAATGGAGGTCCTACGTGAAAGCAAAAACAAAGACGTAAGTGTGTGTTATTGTTATTTTTTTATGTCCATTCAGACCTGTCAACTTGGACGGCACTGCCCGATTTCGAAGGTACTTCGGGATGGTATCCTCCGAGTGGGTAGGAGTGCAGCTGCAAATCTCGCCGCCGAACCCGTCGATGATTGGTTTAGCTCGCTGCCTGACATTCCCACTGCGTCCACTTTGAAGTTGTATGCCCAAGTAAGTGTGGCTCTCCATGATTTTAACATGATAGATGCCAATTTCCAGTGTTCGAGACTCACTTATGACAATTGACGATGATGGCATCTCTTTCAGGTGTGCCGACATTACTTGGCACCACAGTTAGCTTCGATCTCACTCGATCAGAGTTTGTTGGACTCTCCTAATCAAAATTCACAGTTCCCGCGTCCAGCAGCTCAGGAGCGTCCAACTCCATCACCCAAAATGCCTCCTCCTTTGGATCCTGCCGGGAATAATACGTCGTCGTCATCATCATCATCTCAGGGACCCCCGACTCCAAAGAATGAATATGGTATGAGAGTTTGGTGTGGAGAGCCATAAGCAATTTTTTAGAGGCCCCCATCCTGTAATGTTTTTTCCACTATTTGAACAATGATGATATTGACTTTTTTTACCGATAGATTCTGAGTACAGCTCAAAGGAAGTCCCTATTACGGAGACCGTGGATGAGGACGAACGCGATCCTCCGGCCTTGGTTGTGTATCTCGTTGAGCCTTTCGGATTTGGGCAGGATAATAAGGATTTGCATAGGTAGGTAGAGATGACCGTAGTACTTCATAGTAATATCCATTATCCTGTTCCGTCATTGCGGGTTACTTTTCGTTCGTGATATAACTTGGGCTCCTCTGACTCTTCAGGATGGCAAATCTGGGACTCCTCCGCTGTTTCGCCTCGATACAAAACTTCCTGCCGGAACACATTAGGAATAATGTGACCCTTCAGGTGATCTCACTGGAAGATGTCATGAATCTCGGGAATAGTGCGTTTGATAGTCGCTTGAAGATCGATCAGCTCCGCAATTTGTCTCTGACGGTGTACTCTCAATGCCGACGGCATTTGATCCACCAGAACACCGTGAAATCATTGACCGGCTTTGGCCCAGCAGCGGCCTCCGAGCTCTTTCTCAAAGCCAAAGATGTACGTCAGCCCCAAGCCGTTAGTGAACACATTTTTCATGCTTGTTTGTGTGGACGGGATAGGCCCTTCAAACTCGTTTTTTTGTAACGATTCCCTTTCAGGACAAGAGACGTGGAGCTTACAAATTATTTACACCGCCCTTCATTCTGGCACCGACCAAGCAGAAGGTTTCCGAAGGGGTGGAATGGTTGGGAGGGATCCAGGGACACACGATTGGTGGCATGGTCAGTAGTGGGAACGGACCGGCCATGGGGCCCGGTTCGAACAGTCCTCAATCCTCTGTCCTCTACGTCGCCTACTGCATCTCGGAGGATCATCGGTGGTTGCTCGCATCCGCGACGGACGATCGGGGAGAACTCCTTGAGACCACAATCATTAGCATCTACGTCCCTAATCGCTCGAAGAGGAGGAAGGCCTCGGCGAGGAAGCACGGACTGCAGAAGTTAATGGACTTCATTCTGGGGATCATGTCCATCGGCGTCCAACCTTGGAGGCTCGTGGTGGGCCGACTCGGTCGCATTGGTCACGGAGAGCTGGAGTCCTGGAGCTCGTTGTTGAGTCGGAAGAGTTTGCTTCGGGCGTCAACGCAACTGAAGGAGTCCTGCCGCCAGTGCAATTGGCAGTTCCCTGGGGACTCCCCATGTGTCCTTTCCGCATGCCTAGTGTCACTGGAGCCGGATAGCTGCCTCCGGTTGATGCCGGATCAGTTCACACCCGATGAACGATTCGGTGTGGGAACTGGGGGCACGTCGTCCACACTGTCAACCCCGCAGGATATATCTTGTACCCACATACTTGTATTCCCTACCTCTGCCACCACTCAGGTATGCGTCTATCTAGATTGCGTTACGCTGAAACGACGTCTATCTTATTTCTGGCAATCCCCGTTAACTCTTTCATTTTTTTTGTTACAGTCTTCACAAACAGCTTTTCAAGATCAGCATATCAACGGACCTGATATTGGGGACGAGGATTTATTCTTCATCAACGTCGGTGACGTCAATGATGTGGGTGAGGGGATTGAGGGGATGCAGGTACGTTCTTCCATTCATGTGAAGTCGCTAATCATACATAGATATTGCTGAGACTGAGAGGGAATCTAATCTTATGTGATGAAATTTTTGGATCCAGGATCTTCAACTTGGAGATATATTTAGCTGGGAAGATAATGCCCCGGGGGTACCAAGTCCTGTGGGCAGTCCACGGAGAGACTCTGCGTCTCAGCCAGGAAGTCCAGGCGGTGTGGGCGCATCCGGGAGACAGTCGCCGTTTCAAACAGGAGGACAAAGCCGGGTAAGTTGTTATTGTTCTGAACTGAACAACATGTAAACTATCACCCCATGAGTAAGGACAATGGAACGTGGGCAAATAGGACTCAAGTTCTGATAAATATTATTATTATTATTTTTACTCTTTATGGATAATTCCAGTCTGGAGGCAGAGGAGACACGAGTGATGACTTGGGGACTGTGTTACAACAACCGCTGGCGCTGGGATACTTGGTGTCAACAGCTCCGGCAGGTCAATTACCGAGCTGGTTCTGGGCCTCTTGTCCCCAACGCTCTGTGGAACTGGGAAGCGGAGTTTTCCTCAAATCCGCCTTACATCTTCATTCTCATAGTGTGCTTCACAATGATGACTTGCTTCCTCAACAGTCCTCAGCTAAACAGCATCCGCTTGACTCGCAGTTTACAACGGATGTGCTTAGGTTTGTATATGTCCTTAAAGAATCCAGTTTACTTCGTGAACTTGCGGGGTTGAATGGCGCCCCATGTTGGAAGCGTATGTTTTTCCATGCTTGATGAGGCTCGGTTTTCCTGTGTTGCTCTGCAGGTTTGTTTTGGAAGGCTACAACGCTCTTTCGTGGTTGTGTTTGGATCCGAAAACTCATGACCGGCGCTCCTGTCTTCCAGTTCACATTCAGAAACTCCTTCAACTGTATTACACAATCGCAGCTTTAGTATGAGGAACAAACTGATGTCTCGAAGACTTATCGGGCATGCGTTCCGTTTTGATACGAATGTAGACCTTAGGGAAGTGACGTGGGGATTCTAATCGTCTTTGGATTCGTCGGATTCTTCCGTTGGAATAGACAGTCAGAGCAGAATCGTTGTACTCAAGATTCATTGATTGGTTGACTTCAAGTTCTGCTTCTTCGTCTTCTTCTTGGGGATAAAATATTTTGAGGATTCTAAATTTGAGTTAAAAAATTAAGTCCAGCTGAATCCATGGTTGTTAGAGAGGTCCAAAGTAGATGTGTGCAAACTTTACCAGTTTGTTTGTTGTAAAGCCATCGAGTGGTCACATGCATTTATCACACTCACAAACTTACCATCTTATTGTGAAAACAAAGGCCGTAGAGGAGGCTGACTCCAATCCACAGTTGATCTAACAATAGTTGGTGAGAAAACGCTACTGTGAGCCATCGCTGGTCCGTGTAGAGCTCGGATGCTACATACATATTAATGTATGCATGCATGTGTCTTACATCTGCGATTGTCGTTCAAAGGGCTGGAATGATGAGGAGCGGTGGAATTAATGATTTTTTCATGGGTGAAGTGAGGGGCCGTTTTCTTGAATATAGTTGTGTGACGGAAGTAATAATAAGGATCTGGATATATAATTAATTCATGAGCGACTAAGGGACCGAAGTGGAGTAACGGTGGCACAAACAAACAAGGATATAGTTGAAGTTCATGTAAACATGTTGAAGAGAAGGGACGCATTTGAGTGTTCCTTCACGGTTTTTCCGTTCCCAAGATTTGGTGAGTGTGATCCGATTGATAGTGTGGGGAAGAATCCATGTATAAAATTCTGTACATACATTTGTTCTGCGAGCCTACAGCCGCAGACATATCCTACTACTACACACGTGAAAAAGTACATGTACGTATAGTTCTTGTGTATATTGTAGTCTGTAGAGCTGTATGAAACAGTATACATAAATATATCGTTATACTTGCATGAGTTAGACTGCACTAATGTTAAATACTTTTAGTAATAATGTTGAGGGGGGAGGAATTTTTGAAGGAATACCGACGACACTCACAGAAGGAGATCATGTTGTATTGATTCTTACCTCGTACCTAAATAGACAGATTATGATATATGAATATACATATATATATGTGCGTACATATATATATGTGTATATATACATATATACAAATATGAAATGAAGTAGTAAATATCATTGTAAATAACTTTGGAGGAAGGAGAGTTCACGATCCTGAGAAAATAAAAATGTACATAATTGAAGTACTAATAATCATGAAATAATATTAATATATACATATATATATATATATGCATATACTATACAATATTGTTATTATTACTATATACTTATTATTTACCAAGAGGTATGATGACTGTGAAGAAAAGTACAGATGATAGTAAGATATAATATTGGAAATAAGGATCACATTCTGATACGTAAAAAACCGTGCACCCGGAGATTTTCATAGCATAATTGAATATTTGAATACATGTGTATTATGGATGATGATACGGATGGAAAACATGGTGGTGGTTCAGAATTTGAAAATGGAACAAGATTACTACTAATAATAATAATTATAGCTGGATGTTTTGTTACGAAATGCGTTCTGACTTTGAAACATACAACGTAAGATGCTGTAAATTTTGAATTGGTTTCTATCTTCCTCGAAAGTAAGTGAGCCTTTCCAGCAGTCACTCATCTCATCGTCATTAAGTTGTAATCACTGTGGATACTCAGTGAGTGTTCTACACTACCGTCCTGTTAATGTTGAGCTCGGATACGTCATTGCTTTATGTAGTCAAAAAGTACGTTGTCCCCCCTAAGAAACTCATTGAATGTAGGATTTACTACTGTGTAGAAAATTCTGTGAGCCATTATTGCAATAATGAGGCAGGTAACACTATAATTGCGAGTTATATCTTTTCTTTCTTAGTTTTTCATCTTGCAATGGCTATAACTCAAGTGTCTATACTCTCACTTCCACAGTGCTTAAGCATCACGACGACAGGAAACTTAAACTGATTGGCGTAACTCCCCGTGCTTCTCGTGTTCGTTCTTGTTTAGCATGTACTATACTATTACGACTCTCACAGAGCGGTAACCGCTCTACTGGATATTTTATATATTATTATACTTAAAAACTACGTATTCCTGGTTCAGTTAGTCAGGTCAAGGCATTTCACTCATTGTATTTAATGAAGCATATATATATATATATACATTGAGCGCAGACGTGGTGGATGTTATTCGTTATTATCATACTCATAATATTTTATCTTCCCTCCATAAAAGTGGTTGTAATGTACACACTGCGCGACTTACGTGAATGATTAAAGATTTTTTGTATCCCGTTTAACAGCATCAGAGATATAGTTTGCTAATGCGAGTATATATATAATATATATATGTCCCGGATTTTCTCGCCGCTGTGTTTATTTGGTTACCTAATAGTACGTACGTACGGCATTCGACGATGACTGCAGAATTATAGGTATGTCTTTACTTCCGTTTTAATAGCTCCTAAGGCCGTCGCGAAAAGTTTACAAATATTATTTATTTAGCAACTGACGCAAGTCTTGCAAGCACAAGGGTTGCGCGCTTAATTAAGTTTAGTGAATTACAAAATATCCGTAGCTGCATTATTATATATTTTAACGAACATGTTTCATTCTCTCTTTTTTTGTTTGTTAATCAGTATATCTCTGTGTGGCTACCTGTCTACCTTGACATAAATTTAAACAGATGAGATGATATATATATATCTTGTTCGAGTTTTTTGAGGTTGGTGATTTTACATGTATAATCCAGTTGATACTCGGTCGATGGAAAGAAAAGACGTACGGTTGGACGAATCTAATCATGCTAAGAAAAATGATTACGATATTGAGGTAGTAAATTAGTTGTAGTAGTTATGCGATATTTTTGCCCAGTATATTCCAG
>WJFA01001667.1:0-19846 GCA_009870155.1 Pseudobourletiella spinata | reverse complement strand
ACTCTATGAATGCTTGAATTCTCATTTCGCTGTAATAAACTGCTGGCAAACAAATTGCAAATATGAAGTATGGCACGCAAAACATGAAGCTTTGACGAATTCCTATTTAGACTTATTACGTATATTTAGGTACAATATAATATCGACTTGTCCGTCGTCCGCCGTCTCCCCGAAGTCAGCGGAGAACAACTGTTAAACCGTTTCATTTTTTCGAGTTCTTCCTTCACAGAAGATAGAGCAAGAAAAATTTGAAATCGAATTCACATATGCGCCAACTCGGACAACAGTAAAGAGTTCAAAGTTCGATATTATATGCGGTTCTGATCGCGTTAATCACATTTCGAAATTAGTCTACAAAGCTGGTGCGTCAAATGAGGCAAAGATGGAAGATGGGTGAGGTGGGGGGGGGGCTAAGGAGGGCACATGAGATAAAAAGTGGCAAAGTTTCCTACAATGTGAGCTGTGGCGGATTTCGTAGTCGTAATTAATATAATAGTCACAGTAAACACGCAAATAATTTACTCCCACATAATCTGGATGATCTACAGGACAAAAAAGATGCTTAACTCAACTAGATAATCCTTTGCCGGCAACATTATGTGCATATCATACAATTAATTTAATAGTATATACCTGGCTGTGGATTAACCCCTTGAGTGCGGCTTCATGTTGTGCTGGGCTGAGCACGGTAAGGGACACTCACACAATGCAGACAGCATACCTTCATACGTGCGTTGACTGATGCGGTTAAATTAGGAGCATGCATACGGTTTAGGAAAGGAGTGTATGTGTGTATACAGACGACGAACGGTGCAAGGCTTGAAAGTGACTTCGAAGTGTCTGTATGCATAGGGTATACGGAGTAATGCCATGTGCGACCGTATGAGCCGGAGTAGATGTGTTTAAGACAGGTCTAAAAGTGTGCAACTCATTGTTCTCACGGGTAGTAAGTTGGTTGCGATTCCCACGATGTCTTTTTTATTTCCCGTCCTTGCAATGATTCCTTGACTTCATGGGAAAGAGTTTTCATATCCTTCATATTATATTTTATCATTTTATGCAGCTTGGAACTCCGACACTCATAATTGCCTCCGTGCATACACTATATACTATTCCATGGAGCACTTTAATTCTGAGCACCGTAGAGAAACCTCCTGTCATCATCATCATCCTCATCGTAGGAGTCCACAGATCCTAACTGTTGCAATATTTTCCCCGCCGAAAGACAGAATAGTTTATTATATATACAGCCAACTGAGACGGGTGTGCACTTGAATTCATCCGTGATTTACGTTTCCACCGTCATCACTACGCCGCTCGTCAAGTATTCCAAAGTCATGACAAGAGTTGGGTATAGTAGAAGGTGCTATCATACTCGATGCTGACTGACGTGATCAAGTGAAGGGCTGTAAGAGTGCCTCAAGATTGTCTCAATAGGTCGACGCGGGGTCGGATTTCTCCAGACGGTTTTTGCAGCCGAGAACAAATGAGTCGTCGTCTCCATCGTATCGCACTGAACTACTCTGTAGCCGAGTGTGCAGCTCGCACACCTGAGATTCCATGGGTGGCGGATTACGATTTCACGAAATAGATCTTTTGTGGTTAGCCCATTCATCTAAAACCAGTAATGGTGATTGCCGAGAGGAACATAACAGCCGTGTTCCCAAGCATGGTCAGCTCGTGTGATAGGCCAAGAAACTCGAGGAGCTCAGAATGGAGTGAGCGGTCAGATTCATTTGTGTAGGGCATATATGAGTGGTTAAAACTGGGATTAACATTGACAAATGTGAGCCGCATCGTTTCAATATTTGCCTACACAATGTTCACAGGGATGTTGAGCAAGAAGCGCATGAAAGTTTTTATCCTGTCATTTTTCAATTGTCTAGCCTACACTTTACCAACACATGTACGGAGTAGTCACACAGCCATAAAGGCACACATAGACACACACAGTCTAGATTGGTAATGAGGATATTGCTCACCTTTGCTACTGCGTGTGAGTCCGTCGTCATCATTGCATGTGGTATCTTGCCTTCAGTTCTTACATTACACTGCTCCACTTTCCTCCCAACTATCACTAACGTATAGGATTGTAGGGAGAGGACAATTTAGGAGAAATCATAATCCTGTGCACACTCCTGCATCATCACTTTCGTCAGCAAAAATCGTCTATCTCAGAAAGCAATCATATACTAACAGTCTTTTCAGACCCGCACATGGATAAGAAAACCTTGTCTTGCCTCACATCATTCTTAAGTTAAACTTAGTGATTGTAGAGGCTTCATTAGACAGCTCTCACGCCGGAGCGATAAAACTTGGTGGTAAGGCTTTTGCAATGTCGCAATTTCAGTGAGCAAGCTCATTCTATTCCCGCCTCAGTTCTAGTAGTATACACTAGTGCTTATTTGTAAAAACATTTGAGGCGGCTTGAGACTGCACTGTTCTAATGCAATTTCTCAACGTGGTGTAATGTAACATATAATGCTCTCGATCCCAACAGGTGCGTGCGTAGTAGTACGCAGTTTGTAGAAGGTGGAAGTCTGTTTTCAGAGTGTTTAGCAAGCAAACACTGATTTGAGATGCTCCGCACAGCTCCCTGGGTTCCCTTAGGAGGGCAGTCCGGAAGGGCTGCACATTTATGAGACAAAACAACGTGGTTCGGTTGTGGAGCGGAAACAAAAATGGGCGCTTTTTACTCTTTGTCTGATCGTCCGAGGCAGGAAACACAACAGGTTCCTATTTACTCTTATCCTGGCATATCACAAAAAAATCCCTCTTACCCCTGGCTTATCATGCGTTCATGAATCTTGGGGGTGAAGTTGTGAGAGACTCAATCTCAGGATTGTAACAATATAATGTAATTTAAATAAGTACCCCTACCATTGTGGCCCATTCCACCACGTGGTGCTCATGCCTTGATGTACATGCGGACGGCGTATAAGTGGAGTTATTTCGTCACATAAGCACTCCTAATGTACTACTCCAAGTTCTCAGCGATAACATTTTACGTATTCTGAAGAGTGCCTCCAGGGCAATGATGGTCCCAAAGGTCATCGCAACAGGGGTTTCCTCAATTTAGAAAAAGCTGGAAAATTTGTAGATGACACTCGAAGGGGAAGCGATGGTGGTCCACCAAAAGTGTTGGCAAACATGGTGGAGACAGACAATATAGCTTAATCAAATATAATGTTAAAATTTTAAAAATTATTATTAACTATTGAAGTCTAAAGCTATGATAAGTTTTGAAAAACTTTGAATTCAGATATTCAAAACATTATGTTCGACTTGTGAGAGATGTTAATAGGAAATCATTCGACGAATGCTCTCAAAGGAACTATTGAAATCAATCCTTAAAAAATTTCGAAATTAAAAGTTAAAGATTAAAAGATCGCCAAGAATGTATGCCACTTGAAGGTGACCATTTTGAGGATAAGATGTTAAATATGAGAAACAGCAGACATGTGCACTCAACAAGAGGATTCCTAAACACTGAGGAAGCAAGCTCAACCGAAGGCGTGGAAAAATCTGGAGGGAAATTCGTCTGGCATGTTCTCCTGCACCTGCGCTTATGACATGGCTGCAGTTCTTCATCATCAGTTAAGCAGATGCACATTAGTCAGGTAAGTTGGTGGTTCGAAATCATGAATTAAGCTTGTGGGGACGAAGGCTCGGATAATTCTCACCAAAAATCTCACAGACGCACCCTTTGTTATTTGATTCACAAATAGGCGAAGTCAATGTTATGCATCTCGTCTGCGGTGGGGTTCCCCTCATTGGTGTAAAAATGCATCGAATTAGTATTTCCGTAACCGTCGTGGTCATGCAGGAAAGAGGAAGGAGTTATTTAAAGTATAAAAAGATGGATTCAGAAGGACTGACCCGCTGGAAGGAACATTGTTAGGCATGTGCTTCTTGTACGCACGCAGCATGTCGGTCGTACCTGAAAGTCCCTCCAACTTCCCCGGAAATTTAAATTCCTGCCGAGAATATACGAGGAAAAATTCTCTCATACGCTCCTTTTTCCCACTCGATGCGAACCAAAATATGGGCACCACCATCGCCACCGCAGTGTACCATGCTATAAGGTCTTCATACAGCACGAGCGATAGTCCTGTTAGATTTTTTTCAAGAATATTTGCCCCCGTGGGGAACAAGTCGCGGGAATTCTTCTACGCACTCTACTCATAACTTACACCCACGGTGGCACACTTTCCCGCACTTCATTCCCAAAGTTCCGCTTCGCTCTCACCCTTGAGACAGAAGCAAAAGTCGGTCGTTTCTCCATGCAAATGTTAGCATTTTCCGTTCCGGGTCATTCACTGGACGATGACCAGTAGCAAATGATGAGTTGAAACATGAGGATTCACAGCGCAACACTTCCACTGTACATTATGAGAATTTAGTGTGGGGACTGCGTCTACAGTATGAACAGTACGGGACATTATTTCTGTACCAAATGTGTAGCAGTATGTAACCTAATGCTTAACTTTAATGCGTAAGAATATGCGTCCCTCAACCCGCTTGATCTGCCCACTGTCACACAAGTGGACCTCACTCCTTCAGAATTCTGCAGGAGTCCATAAAAATCCAATCTTCATGCAACATTTGATCGCTATCCAACAGCATTAAAAATCTAAGTTAACAGCTTAAATTACTTTGGGTGTTTAGAAATACATTTTAGTGGTACTGCAATATAATGTCATGTTTCCTGTAATTTTTTCTCTATCAACGTCATTAATTTGTGAATTGCACATTTCCTGCCGAGTTATTTACTACTTTGCTCTGCACTGCGCCTCACAAAAAGTCCCTGAGTCTGAAACTGTTGGCCTGGATGGAGTCGTTCTAAGTAAACCGGAGATGGTGAGCTTTGACCCCAGCTGTACAGAAAAGTAGTAGTAAGTAAGAAATAATGCTGTGTGATGAACGGTGGAGGGGGTTGATAGTCCAAGCCTAAGAGAAGACTATTCAGACTCACCAAAGGCATGTACCTCCCACTCTTCCAAACGGTAATGGCTCTACATTTGTATTCCGTATTTACCAGACGAAGCTCTTGCCACGCGTCAGTACTGCTCTCACTCTCTCCATCATCCTGAGTTTTTGACAATACCGTTCGCATCGCGTTTTTTATTTATCAGATTCTTCATACTGTCTAAGTACTATTTTGCGAGAAGCTGTGCTGCAGGATGAGCTACTCCGTCCGTTTGGGTGGGGGAATTTGGATCGCTAGGAACAACAGCCGCATAGCCCTTCATGAACCAGATTTAGCCTTTTCTTTCCGCACTGACCATACATTTCAGAGCTTCTCTTGAGTCTTACTTGTGGTAGCGCTGTAAGTCTACCTCCCTTTCTCCATAGTATGTGCCCACGTCGGATGTTGTGCGCCACGTTTCGGCTTTTGTCGGTCTTCTAAATGAGCTGAACCGCCAGGGTATAGAAGCTCATTAAGGTCGTTCGTGTGGCTCAGTTGTTGACCCATGTACACCGTAATGGGGGGAGTTTTGACAAATAAGTCAGCGAAAACACTTCCGTCGTCCCTTCCACTCAGATTCAGTTAGCCAACATTAAGGAGGGAGAAAACAGGAAATGGTGAGCAATGAAAAGGACCGAGATGAAGGGGAGCACCTCCTGTAAAATACCATTTGCGAGGACGGCACCCTATAAAATATTTTCATTAATTTTTTTACTCCTTCCCTCTTCCTCTATTTCCCATGCATTGCTCAACACGGCTCAGGACTCTATTGCAAAACAATGGGAAACATGGAGCTCTTATTGACTCGTTCATTATTGCGGCACATAGGCCTCACCGTGTAGGACAATCTTGTCTTTCAACTGTCAATGCAAGGAAAGATCCATCCCTGTTCATGCCTTAAGAACCGTTCGGTGGCACGGTGTGAGGCTTATATATGGTGCAATCCAAAGAAAGATAGAATCAAGTTAGACAATAAAATCTTCTGGAGGATAGTTTCCACGACTGTGTCGTATTGACGACGCAAAGGAGCACATTGGGATGCTGTCAGTGCATGTACTTCCCCATCCAACCATTTCCTACATAAGCATATTCCAAAATGCCGACCGAATAGCAAATGGCAATGGACTTGATCGAATATCCGCTTTCTTCTCCTCCTCACAACCAAAGGAAAACTGACAATTGGCAAAGAGTTTTCCCTTCTCTAATTTTGAAATCTTGACAGGATCTCACAGCGCAACCTTAGAGCAAGATGAACTTACTGGCGTCCTTGCCATCATGACTGTACTCTCCAGAATGAGGAGGCGGGGGAATATGAACACTTACCAGGGTTATTACATGGAATTCTCGCCTCCTCTCTCCGTAATTCACTCGTATGGGAGCAACATTTATTGCCAGTGTGGAGGAATAATTGAGTCCCACAACTTCCGGCCGTTCAAAACTATTCAGTCGTAACGTGGAGGGAAATAAAGGAGATTCGTGCGTCCCTCCTGTAGTCCATTCTCTTGGTGCAAAAGGATGGATTGACTATGATGATGATGAAGGAGGGGATGGGGCAGTGTGCACGCATCCTATGGAATTGTCTTGTGGCGCGCACATTGTATTAGTAGAGATCCACAACAATCGAACGGAGAAAGAGACAGAGAGAGAGAGAGAGTAATGTGTGAGGACTTGTTTGAAACGAACAGAATGAAAGGGGTATACAGAGATAATGTGGAGGTGAATGTGAATGAATGAAAAGATTTAAGAAAACATTGGCTCCTGGAATAGGTCGTCCGTCGTCGTGACTCGTCACAATGCTCGCGTTTCATCCCTTTCTACAACTGGGAAACTCTCATTCTTACGGGCGCGCGAGCCCGGCATCCCCGTCAGAGAATCCTGAGTCAACGCAATGGTGGTCTTTTGAAAATGACGAAAAGACATGAGGTGTAAAATACTTTTAAGTCAGATTCCCACGGAATTCTACTCCCACAAAACAGTTGTGCAGGTACATCTTGAAACCCTTTGCATCTGTGCGACATTAAGTTTCTTTCAACAACGGAACGGTTCATTTGCTGATTTAATATATTTTTCATAAATTTACGAAGCACGGAGTGCTCTCTCCTACCGTCTTGAACTTAGAGAGTCAGCAAGTGTGACGTGGAAACAGGAGGATAGAATCTGAAGTTATAAGATATAGGAAGAGAATTGTATAATGATTTAGTTTACCATCCTTACACGCCTAAATGGTCACCAAATCACATCACTTCAAAGTTATACGACAATTCCTGATTTGAAGGTAATGACACTCTTGTGTGAATGAACGACAGGAAATGTTAGGAGGACCGTCATGACACTATGGGGATGGTGACTGCAGTGAGGTGTGCACTAGTGATAATTTCAATTTAAACCTCTAGTATATATTTCGGGATCATGATCATACACTGTTTGACCAAAGGAGGATGCATAGTGGGATTGAAATAGAAATAGCTAAGTCACTCCGGATCAACACCCATCATGGAACCACATTTAATGCTTGATGAGGTGTAATTAGGCATGTAATCAGTGAGAGTGTAGGTAAGGGTACTCGAGGGGATTCCTGGCCGGACGTTGCTGGCGGTCTTCTGCCTTTGTGTATGCCTATGAAACTTGATTTAAGAACGAGAGGCTGGCCGCGACCGGTAATCTTTTATGGAGTAGCGAAAAGCATGAGATTCACTTGACTAACTAGTGGTTGAATGTATGACCCAATCCATTCTAATTTATTAGAATTTCATTGAACCTTCCCGCGTTCTGCTTCACTGAATCCTTCCAAGATATTCCAACACGTTCGGGCTGAATCATTTTGTGCTGCTGTGGCGGTCGTCAGTAATGGATCCATACCTATCTTCCCGTAAAGATCAGCTCCTTATCTTGCTGGGATTTTAGGATGCTTTTGCGCTTACTGGAATTGAAAATTTTCCTTAGCTTTGCAGAAAAAATTCCCCTAGCAGAGAGTCAGACCTTAATTCTTGGCGGGGATTTTGCATGATAATGGGAGGGAGAGATGTGTTAGGGGTTGAAAATTTAAAATGTGATTGTGTTGAAAGTGGACTACCTTTACGATTCAGGTAGCATCCCGAAGTGTTGGGTACAGAAACTTCGCCCGAACGCAGAAATGAGCGTGTTCGAGGGTCCTCCTGCCTGCGTTCCACATGAAAGAATTCAGTAGTAGGAAAAGTTGATTTTTCTTATGGATGGTTGGACGTGTGAGAAAATTAAAGCTTCCTCCATTTTTGACCTCATACCGGAGTGTGGGAACTCCTCAACTTGCCGCCTCATCACGCTTCTCCCCCGCTTGCCTAATTGCTGTAGACTTCGAAATTCCCGCGTGCTTGTGCGTGCCTGTTTACATGGCTTCCGTATACATCCATTGTACATATTTATGTGTTAATTTTTCGCCAACTTCGTTTAATATAGCCCTCTAAAGTCTGATACGCCTAAAAATTGTTTATGTAATATAATTTAGACAGCCGAAGTCTAAAACTCATTACGACTTAATGTGACTAATTATTTGCCCATTAGTACCATTATAAAGTGAGCCAAAACCAGGCAATCAAGACCTAAAGTTGCAATAGGTGATGATGATATACTTTGAGTATTGCCCTCATTTGTATTTCGGCAGCACATCCTGCGCTTGACAACAAGGCGGTGCAAACGAAGTGTGCGGTTAAGCAGGCAGGTATTGACTGCGATTGAATCACAGAGCTGGACTGTCGTCAGCTACTAGGATCACACCGATAGACGTCAACGATCCTTCGGTTGGTATGTGTCGAGGGAGAGAGAGAAGCAAAAGTGAGCGAAGGAAGGGGGGCTGGTTTAACCAATCCGCTAAGCTGAAATTGCCAAGGTGTTCACTTTATCCCCTCGCTCGTATTCCGACACTTTCCAACGCAACCAATGAAGATGAGATGAAGAATACTCGCTCAGCCTCCAGCCTCCTCTGTCGCACCCTCATTATTATGTTCCTTGCAATCTGACTCATTCTCCGCATTAACGTCGGATCGCCGCTTATGTATGCCGCTGCAATCATTCGATCCCTACCTTGTTTGTCTCCTAGACATTCTTACGAGGACATGAGGGCTGAAAGGGTTCGGTCTGCTGTAAACTTGATATTTTTACGTCTCATTAATGACCGAAATCCCGTCATGCTCTCTGCGCAGAGGGCATGCGGACATCTACATATGTGTTCAATTGCAAAGGAATGTATGCAATGAGAGCAGCGAGTACTATTAGCCGTATACTATATGAGCCTGAGAAGGGAAGTTCGGGAGTAGTTTCCACGTCACGCCAACTCCTTCACTAAACCATCACGGAACTTATCAATGTTCAATCTTTCACATTTCTTTGAACACCAGTTCCCCCCTGTTGCACTGGGTAGCCTGGTTGTATTGCCAATTGTGTTGTAAGCCGTCCGTATAGTTTAATGTGTCACATGTTCCAAACAGTATACGCAGCTATTTGCTCTGAAATGATGATGGAACTTAAAATTTATCTGGGGGAGGATAAAACTTTTGTGATATTTGGGCAGAAAATAATGTTAGAGATGGGAAAAGCCTATATAGAAGAGTTACCTAAGCTCTTTTACGAGGAGTCACGTCAGTTTCATCATTTAAAACCGAGTCAGTGGGCAATAGACAATGTGGGCGGCTTGGAACTCAATTCTCTAATGACGATAGTCACATAGAGAAACGTATGCGCGCGTACAACATGATCCTCTTTGAGAGCATGCTGGCTTGTTCTTGTGTGAGTTGAGGGTGCCGGAAACGACGGATGAGCCTGATATTACTGAGTATATGTGGGAAAGCCGGGTTCAACCGCTCTCACCCTTGAGTAGTGCACTTCAGATAAGAACTTGTCCATACACACAATGTCCAATTGTTTTTTGTGCCGATTTCGCCTTTCTGCACCTTTGCTTTTGGACTTATTCAGTTTTAGAAATACACACTTTTTCAACCTCCAATTGGCACCATTAATAGCATTTCTTCGCATGAAATGTGATTGCGAATTATTATAAAACAAAATGAAATTCCCCTATCTTAGTCGTTTCACACCAAGGCATGATTTGCATCTGTAGCAGTGATGAAGCTCCGAGGCCTCACCTCGAGATGTACACCGCAGCTTGTGCAGTACAATATGGAGAGTACCTTCTTGTGAGCTCTCAAGATTGATTTTTAGCACTTTTTCACCTGAATATCTTGTTGCACTTTCAAGTATAAGCGCTTTAAGCGACCAGAAAGCAACTAATTTTGAGCCGATTTAATCAACAGCTCCCATATATCTATCGTCATCACTAATTCACACATGATCTAATTATAGATGGCTGAATTAAAAATTATGATACTCCCGTTATAACCATTTATGTTTTATTTATTTATGTTATATATATGTTATTTATTTATTTATTTAAGTTTATTTCCACTATGGGCAAGTTCCTAATGTGGCTGTCGGAATGGATAACCATTTTGTGTTCGTTACACCAGCATTTGTGTTACTGTTTACGTAAAGTAGCTATCGGTAGGATAGTTGATTTTGACGGTGAAGTGTGGCTAGTTAATATTGGTACGCCAGAATGGGAAACAGCTTGGGTCAAGTGTCCAATGCGACTCGTGTCGATACTGTTGTGATATGAACATCAAATAGAACACCACCTGCACTGCCGGTAATGCTTACTATAGAAAGTAATGGAGGGAGCTTTAATAATCACTTGTTAGTATGACATGGCCGCTGAAGGCTTCAGTAGTCCGCTGGAAATTGCACAAGAAGTATACAAAAAGAGGTGAAATTATGAAGTGCTCAACCAATAATTTGCCACCGGAGCGACATGGGATCATGCTCTGTGAGTAGGGATGGTATTGATGGTAATTTTTGAATAAAGGTACTAGATTGGAAAGACCGTTTCGCTCCATGTGTTGCTGTGTTCGCCTGTGTCTGTGCCACTCATGTTGGGCTGAAGGTGCATGTAGCTGCGGTAAGGTTGTACAACACCAGCGCTTCTGCTTTCTTGAACAGGTTAGCTGACTGTAAAAAGCCAACGGCGTTTACTGTGGAGACGAGCTAGGATCACTGGGTGGATGGAGATGTTTATACGTGCACGGAGGACTACAATGGGAGGCCAAAAGGGTGGTCATTATTATGCCAGCAGAGCGAGAAACGAAGACGAGCTCTCTATCACTCTCCCCCTACCTCCAAGCTCAGTTTTCCACTTATTACGAGTTTAACTGCGGACAAGTCCAAACTGGCAATAATTAGATTACGCTGGATTCTAAGGGATTCAGTTTGTGGTGGAACGTTTTAGCCATTTTCACCCTCATTTCGACTTCTCTGGACAATCAACAGTGGATAATCTTCCCGCTGAAGTTGTTGATATAAAATTGGTGTGATTTTCCCCCGAGGGCTATTTGACAGATTAACACGAGTGTAAGTTGTTTGAAAATTTAATCAACGATCCTTTGAGTGGTATCGGAGCGTGTAATTCGGGCTATTTGCCACTTTGTCAGTGAAGCACGCTTCCCATTCTAGCCACGCGTGCGGCCCGGCGACGACGCGCGCCGTATCGTTCACCCAACTCTCCAAAAACGTGTCTGCACCGCAGCAATTGTCCCTGTGCTACAAGGAAAAGTGGTTTGGCATCATTGGAATTTTACCAATTTTGAACCGTGAAACAGTGAAAGTTTTTAAGTTCTCCCGGAAGGAGCAACTCGCATTCAGGAGAAGACAATCTCCAGCTCATATGTACTTACACGAGGGAACCTTTGCAAAATGAGTCGGACTATACATGAGAATTCCTCTTTTAAGAATTTTTATAGAAGCTGGCTCTGAAAGTCGAAGTATCGGTGCATTGTTTTTCACACCGACGAACTCATGCTATTGCACACACGCAAAGTGCTAAATGATTAAAAGCTTGTCAGAGTGAATACACGTCAATATCGTCATCATCTCATCATATAAGCCATTTTTTGTGGATACCACTTTTTTGAGGTACCAGTCATTTTGGGATTATTTACAGGAAGAGGCGGGAGAACGGCCTACAATTTGAACAAGAGCAGGAATAGGTGACAGGTAAGAAGAAACTTTTCTAACTCTGAGCATTTACAGGTAATCATTAATACGTGGCCCAATAGGAGGTCAGAGCAGTTAGAGGATGGATCCGGATATTTTTTCCGAGTCCCGAACTCCAACATTTTAGCAGTTTTAAATCATTCCAACTCGTAGTATATGGTCAAATCTTCGCTCATACGACTCCCGCATAGTTCTGAGGGGCGTCCTGTATCCGAAGTCCAGATTGCAATCCAGCAGATACATGGATCAAGTGGTCCTCTCTTGTTAGGAGGAAACCAGAATAGAGTGGATTAATTTCGCATCCAGAGTTTGTGTACCGACCAAGCTGTCAATTCAACTTGTTTACATTCACAATACGAAGTCTGCCTTCAGTCAGTGGCATGAGGCTGAATGTGATAAAGGGCCGATAATATGTGGAGTAGCTCCTCCGTCTCACTTGTTGTCATAATTTATCAGAGCAGATGGGATCACAGCGAGTGTCGGTCAGGGATCTGTAGAGGTGGACGAAAGAAGATAAAGCAACGGGGTGGCGTCTCCAATGGAATCTGCCAAATTTTTCCACACTTAATCGGACCAAACTATTGACCTTTAATTTTTCTCTGGGGCCTTACCCGGACGTGGATCCATAGAAGATACCAAGTGTCTCAGCAGTCCGTTCCCTGTTGCGGATTGATATTTCTAGAAAATCCCTTCACTGGAAGCAGTCATCCAGCATGCCAATGGTCATGGACCCTACAGACAGACCAGCATCTCCTTGGGTAAGTGGTTGTCTTATTTTTATTCTATTTATTCCCCATACCAATGGCCTAAACCTCCACTCTAGTTATTGGGTCCAAAAACTCCAGAGACTTGAAAACTGCAGACGAAATCTGCAGTGAGATCGTACGAATAAAAAAGTAGAAATTCAGGTTCGAACCATGACAGAGACGTAATGGAACTCGGAACCAGCGGAATCAATTAAAGAATTGAGTTTTTAATGCCCAATAGTTATGAGATCCCCAAAATTGGACGACATGAATCTCCAACGGTATTTCAGAGTGAGGTGGGCACCGGTACCGGCTGAAGCCCCTGTTGTTCACACATGCTTTTTGCCCTGCAATTCAACAACCTGTGAGTTCCGCCTGTAAGTATGGTGGTACTGTTGAGTAACACAGGGAGCCAAGTCAAATTTTACTAGATTAAGGGACTAGCTTAGTAAGTTCACGAAGTGAGAGTGTACTATGAATGGAGAGATCCTCTTCCCTGAATCAATGATGATACATCCCAGCACAGTTTATGAAAGGACCCAGAGGCACAGCAGGTGCTCGGCTTGGCGTGTATCTGTTATCTATACACCTTTTGCGTCTTCCCTCAATTACATGCACCACGCACGTTTCCATCTGCATACTTTTTCGTAATGTGCATACACACGGTGGTTGTAGTCGTCATGACGATGATCATGAGACCCACAAACCAAATGAATGAACCAGCTCCTCCACACCATCATCCCTCATGTTTACTGAATAGAAAATGATTCCGATTTTGACGAGCACACAGTGTTAAATGGGTGAAAATAGTTTTTCTTTGTCAAATTTGCATTGTCCTCCCCTGTGGTCATTCTCCATGTATAATCTCATATTTGGCTGTAGATTGGGTCTGTGTGGTCCAGCTGTGGAGGGAGAGACCTCCGTATTCAAATGGTCTGACACGATTTCCTGCGTGTTGGAGGGAACTTTATTGTAATCCTCGAAATCCTTAGGTCCACCACCACTGCTCCTGTCCGTGGAAGATGATGCACCCCGCGGACGGGATCCACGAGCGTTTCGTGCACAATAATACTTACTCTTAAGAGTCAACTTACAGAAGGTCCACGACGTAATAATCCGACTCGGGTTCTGAACCATTTCGCACCACCACTTATGCATGCCTACTTATGGATGTGTATGATTACTCTCTACACTTTGTACAAAAGTGAGGGTAGTCATGGTTCGGTAGGAATCCATCGGATCTCTATGTAACAATCATATAGTCAGCATCTCAACACGAATTTTCGTCTCACATGTACATCTGCGAATAAACTTAGTGCTACGTATTCTTATTATTAATAATAACCAAGTCAGTACATTGTCGTCACTCCCTGATGATGAAAACATAGAGCTTTCCTTGGCTGCGGCAGAGAAAAATACGTTGCAGAAAATTGGAAAATCCTTATGTAGAGCAGTTTCACCTAACTAAAGATTGAGCATAGGGAATTTTACCTCTTCGAAGGGAAGAGCAGAGGCTGGTTCAGTTTCCCCCATATTTTTTCATACTACTCCCTTATAGATACATGTCATCTAGTCGGCAGTAGAGGACAACCCTCCGCTTCCGCAGGAACGGGTTATATCCATATGAACGGAGCCGAGATACGACATGGTGATTAGACATGTGTGCGAGTGGCCATAGGGTGGCGGTGCGGGGTGTGCGTAAGTGAAGCGCTAAACCAGATCAAGTCTCTCTCTCAGGAACACGCTTTGCCCATACTATACTCGGACTTGCTCACGGCTCTCCTGGGTTAATTCAAATAAGTTTTTCTCTACACGGGCACTGGCCCAAGGTGTGGAGCATAGACAAACTTTTTTCTTGTCCTAGTATAGTAGTAGAAGAGAAGGGTGTTATGTGCGTACATATAGTAGCCACAATTATTCCTCTCTTGCCCATCTTATTGAGCGTCACGGTATACATATGGGCCTGGCAGGTAATAAGTTAACTACCACATATACAGAGTGGAGTGAGGAAGTGCTTTCCTTTCCCACGGTGAAATGTCAGGGAGGATAAAGAGCGGATATGATGCATCTTCAAGTGGACTTACAAGCTCTCTTATTCCCTCTGTCTCTCTTTAGAGATAACTGCCTTACTTACCCGCGCCGCACCACTTCTTATTTGCCACTTTGCGTCGTGAATACCATGATAGCTCATGTAACTGCAATTACGCTCCCTGCCCCATTCCTTCCTCGCGCTCCTTCCCCCCTCCATTTCTGTCCCGCTCTCACACAATTCGAACATATGTACGGCACACAAGAGTTTTTGTGGAGTTTCGAGAGGAGAGAGGCAGAGATTTCCCCACCCACACTCTCGTTCCATCCTTTTGATTTATAATAATTTTGCATCCTCCCATCACCGTTTCATCTGTTCTTACCACTACTGTCTGAGTCCAAATCGGTCATTCCCGATTACAATGGTTCAGGTTGGAGGATACTCAGGTTGGAGTCGAAAAGATGTTAGCTTTGGGGTCAAAATGTCTCATATGCATCTATAAGAGGGTAGAATGTTGTCCGATATTCCTTAACTCGCGGATCGGGCATTGTGGTGCCCATTAAAGGGTATCAGTATTCAGAGGTAGATTAGCTTTGGCTATATACAGCACTGATCCAAAATTTACCGTCCAAAATTTACCGTCCTTTTTTAGGAAAATCGTATTGGCGTGGTTCGGATGGAAGAGATTCTCATGGATGCATAAACACGTACACAAGGCGAGGAGTGACAAAAATTTAGGAGACAATTAAGAATGTATGCTGAGAGAATAATTTTGAGCCGTTCCTCTTGGCTTCCGCCGTGGAGGACGTGTTAGGGTCTTTTTGAAATGTGAATATATAGCAGTAATCATAGTAATCAGAGCTATCCTCCCTCGATGGTGTGAAGTTGCTACTGCACACGGCCACCACACCTTTGAAGACACAGCATGAGGGTAACAGGAAGGGAAGGTGCGCCTCCTCCGAACTCGTCGCCTCTCATCCTCGCAGCTGAATGAAGGGTCAGTAGTGGAAAAACCATGGATAAATTTCTTTATCAAATCAAAGTAACGCTATGAACGCTTTCACATGTGAAGAGCCGTTGGATAAAATAATGTTCAAGCCAATTTTGAAGTCAGAGCCAAGTAAAGGGCAGGAGTGTAGAAAAAAAGGATGATGATGATGATGATGATGATGATGAAGACGATGATGACGGTGGTGATGATGATGATGCGCATCAGGAGACAAACAAGGAGGGAGAACTATACTTGTTATAGGTGGAGGGGGTATATGGTTTATGTGCATACTTTTGATGAAGCATCAAGTGCAGTTCCCACGCCAGCTCATCCAGTCTAATCTAGCCCGTCTTCATCACGATCTTCTTTGGTCGCGACAACATAACTCATTGTGGTTAGCATCTTCCAACCCGAAAATTGACCCTTTCATCTGACCACACAGTTCGATAAATTCTCTATCTCTCCTCAATCTTCCTTCCGCTGACTACCGTCCGGGTGTGTCACACCTCCTATATGTTCATTCTTGTCCGTCGAGCTCCAAGGTTCTGAGGAACTGGGTGCATTTGAGCTATAGAATAGACTGACTGAGTCGAGACGAGTTATTTAACATATATCGAGGTGAAATCTCATCAATAGGGCGTGCTGTATGTGGTGTGGTGAGACCCACACCATCGAGATGCTCCACAATCACTTCATTCATCACATTATTGTTGGGACCGACAAAGCCTCTTCCCGCCTCGGCAGGCATAAAACACCCTCCGAAGTTCTACCCCCCACGCACTCATGTAGAAAATCTGTGTGGGATTATTAGCAGCGTGCAAATCAAGTGGATGGAAATGGATTTCCAATTTCTTTTTAACAGTCGTTTTAATCCTCGCGGAAAGAGAGGAAGTGGCCATTGATGCGCAACCCTCTGATGGAGAAGGAGTTATGCAGCTGCTCCCCAAAAGCTCTTATGTACTTTTTTCTGCATACGATGTCAAAGGGACATCGTATCATCCTCCAGCCAACATCCCACCTATTGTTTACACTGAGTTTGATTTTAAAGTAAAAATTTTGACGTGGAAATTAGCAAAGCTGTTATCCAGCATGTACGCTACTGCACACGCTCCCTCCCTTTTCGACTAACTGATAACAGAGAGTTAGGGTTTGTAGCCGCCCGTATCAGACTCACTACTTCAATTGAGAGTTGCAGAGGAAACTCATGCTGCCGGTCTATGTGGTCGTACATAGCAGTAACTATGTATTCCCCTTGTCTACCGGCCTATTTTTTCGCTTCAGCCAGAACAGTAGCATCTGTCAGGCTATTTTGATAGCTCTTACGACTTCCACTTGTGTTTTTATTCTGGCGCGCTTGACCCTAGGCAATAGTGTATTATTATACACACACATGTATAATAGGGATGGAGGGGACCCGAGTGCTTTGTGTTCCATTTATTTATCCCTCGAGCAGTAGGACGACGGGAAACCCTTTGAGTTGCATACCTTTTGACAAAGGAGAGCTCAGACGTGGGTCTCCTCCGCTACTGTGAGCTCAAGCCACGCAAGGTGCTAATCAGATTCAAGCCCCGCTTCCATGTGCATACAAGCGCGTATCACATCCTTTGTGTGTCAAGGAGCATCATGCAGAGCTCTGATTTATTTTAATTTTTCACCATCTGACCTTTCCTGTGGTCAGCTGTATGATAGATTATTTATGTGTCTTGAAGGGTCCGGTATGACGTTAGGTGATGCGATTCACTAACGAGCATACGTTCTGCCAGTGTCTAACAACAGCATAAGGCTGCCAACATTGTATGTGCTTCCTTGTAAACGTGAGCGGATGGTGACGAGCACTCGTTGTTAACTTGAAATTAGAGCCCTTACACTCCTCCAACTACGAACTCGTGTTATGTCCTTTACTAGGAAGAGTAGGAGAGCCGGCAGCTAAGGAAATCGTAATTGCTTGAGAAGTTAGACCCATTATTCACTTTGGGAGGAAGTAGGAGCCTGTGCAACAAGTTTTTGCACTAAAATACAGTTTTCTTTGGGGGCGCTGGTTCACAGCAAGAGCAACTTTGTAGTGACGCTCTTGTCTTTCCAAGCTTCTATGACAGGAACAATATTGGAAGCCGAAGTGTACCTCTGCTTGATTACAGTCAATGTCGAATTATTAGTTTCCCCTCATACGTCCAGACGGATCATCACTGAACATTACCTAAACTTTCAGTTAGAGTCTGACATGTTATGGGTATAAGTTTGCGGGGTGTACTCGGATTTTTATCCCAATTATTTTAGAAACAGGTTTCATTTTGAGGTACATGTAAATTGTAATTAAATCTTTGTTTTATGCATACAACGTACAAAGAACAGGCTTTGGTTTTCCCAGCAGTCATAAAATTAATTGTTCCAAGGTCAGACGCAACATTGGAAACTGGCACGGATGAGCCGTTTGTGAGAGCACGATACCAATTCTTGTAACGTTGTGAGGCTATATCCTTAGCGGCACAACAAACAAACGTCAGGGCTATCGGAAGTAAAATTTTTCACGTCATCAGAAACTGGTTGGATGAAATTGAATTTTTGACTGACCGCAAATACCGATGCCTTTCTTACAGTTAAAGGATCTACCTCCTCTGATATCGCATTTCCGCTGATTCAAGCTTCAACTCGGCAAGTGAATAGAAATAGTTACATGCCATGACATGGAAAAAACCAGTTCGTCGTAAAATATTGACGGAAAGACATAGTTCTGTAGGAAATCATGTACATTATTCCTTCATTCAACATATACGTTAGAATGGGAAATATGTGCAAACATTGTAATGCAAGGGTCAGTTGATGAGTGCGGATAAAGTAGTACGAGATTTGCCTCTGCCTCACGTTGCCCCATCATATGGTCACCGTGTTCGAGTTCCGAGGTTAGCATTTCGCATACCCAAACCAATATCCCTTTCCCCTCCCATCCCTTGAACCTGAAAGAGCGGTGGGGTGATGAGGTCTCTCAAGTTCTAGCACTGCAAACTAATCACACCTAAAACTCCATGTGCTTGTTTGTGTACAATGTGCAAGCAACAAATAACCTGACTGTGGGGGATGAATAGAGGGAGGAGGATGACTAATCATTTAGTTTTTCGATGAATCTTTGAGACAGATTGCTCACTTTGATGATGCTCCGCAGGGTCAGTACCACTTCGCCTTGGGAAGCTCATACGAAGGGGGAGAGCCTTCCGGCCCGAACAATACGGCACCTACTCACAGCTGGGACTCAGCTCCACTTCAAGATCATCAGCTAGCCCAGTACACGAGCAGTGCGGGCGACTCACCTGGTGTGCCTTCATCCGTCAATTCCTACTATTTACAACAGGTAAAAAGCCTTCAGAAGTTTTGTCTGTTTTTTGCACAACTCCGACTCACCTCTCCTCTTTCAAAATGTCAATTAATTTTACGGCCCTTCGTATCTAAGCTAGTACTTTCCCATAGTGGCCATTTCCGCCTTTCCGGATTCCAGTGTAAATATGAGGGTTTTAAAACGATTCCCATCTTCATGGGAATGAGAGTTCACAGCGGCTCGTTGTCACTGGCCTCACACAGTGCAAGTCGGATATTTTATTCATACCATCCACACTGTCCCCTCTCCGGACCGAATGCAAGAAGAGCGGCTCATCAAAACTTACCATCGCTCTATTCAGAAGTATAAGTAATATGACATCCATCGCTTCCCGCAGCATATGTTGAGGCGTGACGGATGAAACCATTGTTGTATGCTGTGTACTTATGCATCGCTCTTAATTTTCATCGTATAATTCACTCTCGAGCCTATGTAATCTCCAGCCACGTCCTGTGGATGGGATGTAGGAGGGAGTGAAATGAGTTGGGGTTTGGGGTGAGCCTGGACTACTCTCAACATTTGAAGTACATATAAGTGTGGGGTAAACGGTGTATCAAAAAGCCATTAAGAAATCAGTTGATTGTCATAATTTCATATGTTAGGGCAGGCTGTGAGGGTCGCACGAGTAGGAGCTCACTACTACGCAATCTTATGTGCAGTATAA
>WJFA01001666.1:0-19856 GCA_009870155.1 Pseudobourletiella spinata | reverse complement strand
TCTTTTAGCGATATCTTTGGTTCTAGCCATCCCATTGTAGTAGGAGTGGTACCAAATGTTATCTAAGCGACTGCTCCTTAATAATTTAAATTAAAATGTGCTCTCTTGGCTCATAAAAATCTTTATGGGAATTTCCATGTTATATTTCCCAGAAACAGAGGTGGTGAAACTTTAAAGTCGAATGTATTCTAAACGAGACGGTAGTTGGGCGAAAGACTTGAGGGTTAGGGTATGCTAGGGGAGGGTCACATACCCTAATAATCCCGAGCCGATCCGTTGTGGACACCTGACTGACCCTGCTGTTGAGATCCAAGCGCATAAGGTAAAACGTTGCTCCACAACAATAAATGAGGTAAGAACTATGCACCTCTCATACACACTTCGAACTTTAAGAACAATGATAGTCGGCAACATCATATTCGGAGTACAAACAGTCACCCCCAACAAGATCACTCCCATATAAATCTCAAAAGTTCTTACACGACGAACAATTTTTTGCAGCTAGTCTCGAATCTCTGTCGTGATTATTTGAAGGCCTCATCATAACTGCAAATCAGTAACGTTCCGTAAAGCATGTATTAGAAACTTAACAACATGTTCGTAATGATAACTAATGAAATAGTCCTTTACCAGCATTGAGCTGAATTTGTTTGGGCGGCCGCGAAAATGATTCCGTGATTTCACTTGCTAAACCCATTTCAAACGTTAGAACTGCCAAACGCCGGAAGAAGAGTTCCACGTTTTCTCCGGTCTTCGACGAAACTGGCCAGTATTCAGCACCAAGCAGGCTGGCCATTCTACTGCCCATTTGGAAGATAGTATCTCGGTGACTTTCGGCCTAAGTATAGAGTCAAGTGGGAGTCCCATTAGAAACTCAATCCGCAATAACATTTGGAGCATTAAAATTGTGGCATTTGACGATAACCACAATTTGCGCCAATACTCACCACTAAATCCATTTTCGTCGCAACAAGAAACTTCAGAGGAACAACACTGCACGCTCCAACAGCATCATCCATCCATCTCTGGCAGGTTGAAAGACTTTCCAGGTCACTGGCGTCAAAGACGGTAACAACAGCTGTTTCAAAAAACTCCCTGTGAACCCTCACATACCTCAAAGACTTGACCGGTGGCAGTTATTAGAGCAGCCTCACATTGTTGTTGTCAAGACCAGACATCCGAGAATGTCATCGCTAATGACAGCACGCCAGGTTCAACATATACATGTAATTTATAGCTCATGCTTATTTTAAATAAACTTTAAATTCAAGTTACCATTGGAACCTCTGTAATAAGCTGCCGCAATGCATTTAAATCTTTCCTGGCCAGCAGTGTCCCATCTACAACACAAAATGTCGTCAGTTGTAAATCCCGTATCCCAGACTTCTCCATCTCAGAATAAATTTCATAAAATAGGCTCTTAAGTACTGTTACATTTGCAAATTGAACGGCGAATTTAAGATCCAGAATCTCTCCATTTCGTAGTCTATTCCGACGGTGGGTTTGTAGTTCTCATCGAACATATCCCGACAAAAGCGATTTATTAAAGATGTTTTTCCCACTCCAACGTCACCCACAAAAACTGCTTTGGCCATTCTCACTGCCATTCGTGACCTGGTGGATGGGTTTCCATTATTGACGTTGCTGTTAAGGTCGGACAAAGACCGTGCAGTTGGAGTGAACTGATTCAACCCATATGGACTAGCTTCTTGGTCTAATGCTAACGGAAATTCCGTCAGCTGTCGACTTATCTTCATTTTTTAAATCTGTTTCACATTAGAGAAGATTAAAGAAATTATCCTATGAAGTGATGTTCTTTGAGAGTGCCTAGTTTCTAATTCTGTCGTTGTCACGCTTTAAGGGGTTTATGCATGTTCATGGATAACGATATTTGCACGTTAATTTTTTTTGTAATTTTAGCAGAAAGGAATCGTGACACATTGCTAAGAAACTTTCCCTTCTCTGGATGGGATTCAAATGTTTATGTTGGTTGTGGTTTGTTATTTATATATTTCAGAGACGGTTCAACACATTTTGAATTTGATTTCTCGAGCGGTTAAAAGCATCCAACCTGCGTCACCTATCCGTGTCTTTTCGCAGCCACGGTAGTGACGGCGCGTGAAAGCTGCAGAAGTACGCATTGTGCAGTTCAGTCTGATTCAGTTGCTTCTAAGTCTTTGGAAGGCACGAGGTGTGAAGACATACCGGCGATATGGCTCCTAAAAAAGAAGGTAAGTTTATTAATTTAACTTGGTTTGTCTATTAAAATAATCGTGGAACTACAGGCGAGTATTTCTGATGAAAGGTTTTACCAATTTCGACTCAGATTATGATTTAAATATTGAATTTTACTCCCCCATTCTTGTACGTCTAACTTTGCCTGCAATCAATATGGCTACCCACCATGCGGGATCACATTGATATGCGGAATTGTACATTGGCAATGAAAGCTAATCAAAGTATTTGCGATCTCGGAAATTCGAATGCTTTGTAAACGAATATCGTGACAAGGAAGAGGTGAATTACGTGCTTTCGAAGTGAAGTAGGCTTTAATATGTTAAGTGTCACTTTACTGAAACGTGGATTTGAGGCCGGGGATTTTTAACTAAGGCAATGAGGTTTGGTTTTCCCGAGAAAAAAATCTACATGGACTAAGATAAATTCCATTTAAGTGCTCGGGTTAGGTTACTAATTAAAGTTATCTGTATTCAGCGTAATTTTCTATTTTATTTTTTGGGAATTACAGCAAAACCTGCGGCGAAAAAGGCTGCACCAGCCCCAGCTCCTGCGCCGGAACCGGCGAAGAAGCCCAAGGAGGCAGAAAAGAAGAAGAAGCCCGTGAAATCGGCGGAGCAAAAGCCTGCGGTAGCCAAACCTGCCGTAAAGCGTACTAAGAAGACCAAGCCTAATTTAACTCCGCTACAGAAGCGCAAGCAGATCAGGGACAGGCTCCGGCAGTTGGCTGTTAACAAAGCCTTGAAGGTTTCCAAGAAGGTAAGTTTTTTGGTTGTTTCGGATAGGAATCCGTTTATGTTAGTGATGAAATTTTTGTGGGAATCTCTATGATTATTATGATTCTATCTTTTGCAACTTCTGATGAAAAAACGCAAATAATTCGTCACAATTTGTGGGAAAACCTGTTAAGTGATTTGTGTTTGTTTACTGCCCTCAGGTTATCAAAGGAGGTGATGGCGAACGAAAGAGGACAAGGAAGATCCGCCCCACGGTACATTTTAAGAGACCGCGTACTTACAGACCAAGGCGGAACCCCAAGTTCCCTCGCAAATCAATCCCTTCAAGGAATAGGTATTACCTATTCGATTTTGGCACTTGAATTCCCAATTCTGACTGAAGTAGTACATGTAAATTCTTTCTGTTTGAAACAGGATGGATGCGTACAATGTGATCCAGTACCCTCTGACAACTGAAGCGGCTATGAAGAAAATCGAAGATAACAACACTTTGGTTTTTATCGTGCATTTGAAAGCGAATAAGTTTCATGTCAAAGCCGCTGTTAAGAAGCTGTACGAGGTGGAAGTTGCGAAGGTCAACACTCTGGTTAGACCTGATGGGAAGAAGAAGGCGTACGTTCGACTCGCTCCGGACTTTGATGCATTGGACGTCGCCAACAAAATAGGCATCATATAAATGTTTCACCGTAACCTCTTATTTTTTGCCTATTTTTCATGTTGGGGATAGAAGTAAAAAAATCCAATGAAAATTACGGCTAATTTCTTTTATTCTGTCAGAAAGTTGAATCATATACATGTAAAAATCGTATTTTTGTTGTAATTCGGTTGGTGATGCATATAGTACGAATTTTCACGTCGAACGCTCCAGCAATAGGATTGCGAAGGTCATTCTGAAGGAAATCTTATCATCTTAGCATCTTAATGCTGGAATCGACACATTTCTGCTGGCAGTGGACAACGATTTGGATGGTTATTGTATAAGTAACAACTTCTGCTACGTATTCGACGCGGGTCTTGAACTTTTTCTATGTCATCCCACTGCGGCTGGCGTAGTCGGACAAATCCATCAACGACACGAAAAACATGTCCATGATTTCGTATAAGGGTCTGGAAGCCACCATGTTGAGATTTCATCTCTTTCAGGTATTCAGAGGGAATAATTCTAATGGCATCTTTTATTGTCACGTCTTGCTTCCCAGCATTCCACACAACCTTGCAAGACTTCTCTCGCATCTCTGGGAAATGTTGGATAGGCACATTGTTCTTTTCATCTAAGTCACTCACCAAGTAATCGAACAAAATTTTCACTGTATTTTCTACCACGGCGCGACCAATCTTGGTACAATTTCTGACTGGCTCCACCGCACATCTTGGCTCGAATTTCTGGAGGAGTTCGTGGGAGCTATACTTATGTATTGTTTGCTCACAGTACAACATAGCAGCTTGACTAGCTTGTAAATCTGCTAAAGTTTCTTCGTCCAAAGTTCCGATGATACATACTCTTTTAGTAGACGGAATGCGAAGTTTATCGAAAGCCACCTTGAATCCGCATGCAGTAGCAAGATTTTTTATATAATGCAAGTACGACAAGTATACACTGGTCCCCTCCTTACTTGACTCTCTCTTGTACTTCCCAACAAAGTCATAAGCACAGCACGGTATCACGATGAAGTTACACGTATATTTACGAGCCAATACCGGTATCCACGGGGTCAGTTCATCAGGATGATTCCCTATTAACCACGTTCTCCTGCTACAAAGTTGCAAGAGTTCATCGTTATTTGGACTGAATGAAGAAACCTGTCAGGAAGCAAAAGAAACAATTAAAGAAATGTGTGGCACACCGACGTTCATCTTATGAATGCCTATAATTAAAACAACTGGTAGATTTATACAACAAGTGCTCACGATTAATTTGGGCTGAGGTTCGAACAGCTTCCAGATTTTCCGCTCTCTAATATCGAAACCAAATCCTTTAAATCCTTCACATGCGAGGAGATACGTCAGGAGACCATTTCCACACCCGATGTCAATGAAATCAGGTCGCTGATCAGCTTCAACAGTATCAAAATTCCATAGCGCCATCAAATAAGATGATATTCCCACATCTTCGTGTATGAACTTGTCCGGATCCGTTTTTTCGTTCCAACTCTATTCATTGAATACATACAAATTTTGAGTCAGCACATTATTATTGCACACTGTACATAAACTTATGTGAATAATAGATTGATACATAACACTACAGCGGTTTAATACCTAAGAATTACCAATGTGCACTGTTTTTGAAATCCTTTATCGTTCAGATGAAAAATGTGCGGGTATATGAAGCATGTAACACAATGAAACAGTAGTGGCACATCTAAATGCGTGCAAATGAATTCACAAACTTAGAGAGTATAAGCAAAATTTAATTTTTTTACTGTAAATGGTCCACCAAAATTGTATTTAAAATTTTGAAAACATAAAGCTCCCATTTTCAAAGGTAAAACTTCACAACTGGTTCCGAATATAATCCGAGCAGATTGAAGGAGCACTACTTCAAGTAGGCAGTATCCGAGCGGCTATTTTTCAATGCCGATTACAGTATTACTGTATATCGAAGATGCATATTTCCACATATTCTAGAGTTGAAGAGGAAAGAATGCTCGTTAATTTGTAACAGTCCAAATTCTAATTACGTAACATAACATAAATTGTGTTTTATATTTAACAAAAACATACTAGAGAATTTTTCCGCTACTAGATAAAAAGAAAATTTGTCTACAAATTAGTACCTCCTCACAATAATGCACCACAAAAATTTACACGTTAGACTAACTTCCTAAGATAATAATCTTACACCGTATTTGGCAATCAGAATATTTGTCGAAAGTACTCGTGTATACCTTTTTCAATTTTAAAACGTAAGTCTTCTTCAGTCGATTGTACACTTGCAGATAAAGATCTTTCCTCACTTGATTCAAAGAATATTTGGGAATTTCGGAAGATTCTGAAGACGTCTCCGCCATCCTGCTCCTCATTCGATCACAGATTCGCAAACACAGGCAAATTCGATGCTTTACCATACCGTCTCCTACATGCTCCGCGAGTTCCAATCCCAAATCTCCTTTCAAGCTACCGCGGGATCAAGGAAGCACTGATTAATTTCTCATAAGAGAATAGACTATTATTTAGCTGAAAAATACATAATTTGCTTAAACTCTTTGGGATAAACCGCGAATTCTACGACCCAAATAATCTTCGCATTGTTCGATGCACTGACTCAGAATCGAGTCGATTTGATTTCCGATTGTACAAAATTCACATAAAGTTCCCCATAATGAGTATCTACTCATCCCCACTGACCAGTTATCTTTCAGAGAAGAAGCCTCTCAAACCGTAATAAAAATCTGAAAGTCCGTCTAATTAACTTCGCACTTTAATTTCTCTCTTTCACTAATTAAAGGGACGTAGCGTCAAGAGAACGGATTATGAGAGTCCCATAAGGATCTAAATGGTTTTTGTAGCTCTTAGTTTTCTCAAGGTTAAGCGGCTAGCAGCGAAAGTTAAGCTGAAAGCATGGTTAGGGAGCCTTGAGGAACATGCCCGGATTTGGATAGTCTCGTTTCTACGTCGGTTCACTGCTACCCGGGATTCTCATATGTGTTCAGGGTGCCCGAAAATCCCTATCACCAGTTCCTTCCAAATCATATGGTATAGACGGGGCATCGCTCAAATGTTTTTAGTTACTTTGAGTCTGCCTGTACCCTTGGCCAGGGTCCTTGGTCGGAATATATAAGACAATGTACCTTAGCTTTGAACGCTAAAAACCTTGAGTTTCTAGCCTGTTTCGCAAGGGTATTGGAACTGGCCTGAGGTCATAAGTGAAACGCTAATTTTTAATTTTAAATGAAAAAACCTCTACTGCAATAAGTGGATTCATTGAGAACCCAAGGTAAGTGCAATTTTTGTGCATTGGCATGTGCAGAGCCAGTTTCGCGGTAGAATTTTTCCCCATCAGAAGTTATGGGAAGGCCGGTGAAACTGGACTGAAAGAAAATAAAATGCAATGCGGAAGAGCTTGCGCCAGTTATCATCTCCCCTGCATGTGCTCTGGGAGAGGAGGCTGTGTCCACAATATTCGGTGGATCCAGAGCTCTTTCAGCTGAGAAACTTTGAATTTGAGGGGGGTGGAGGAGGAACGAGGTGGAGCCAGCCAGCCAAAATGGCCGGGAATTGGCCTCAGAGCTCTTTGTAGTTTGAAAGGAGTGTAGTGGCAGTTAGGGTGCTCTTCGTAGTGTCCAGTTGTTGTAGCGAGCAAAGTACCAAAGTCAAGAACTCCACGCACGTTTAAATTCAGTCTTGTTCTTCTTCCTCTTCGAAGTTCTTAACTTTCTAACTTCTATAGACAAAACTTAAATTTTTAACAAGTTGGGAATCTTATTGTAACTGTAAAAAGATCATTTATACTACGTATTATTCCTCTTGATTAGCAAGAAAAAAAATCGAGAAGATTTTAAAAACAGTGCTACAACTAGCCAATGTGTATAACTTATAAAAGACTAATTAATCCACGAGTGTCGTCATCATCTACCTGCGGTGTTAATCGGAGCGCTTTAGTTTTGTTCCTTCAGTTTCACAGTCAAAATGAGTGAAGATCTGGATTTTGTTGTCAAGATGGAGAGTTCGTCAGACGGTACATTACAAGCCGAAGTACCTAATGACCCCGGGTAAAATTATTTCTTTCACATCATCATCATCACATTCCATACTTACCCGGCTAAATTTATTTCCCCTTCACCCGGCTTTCTGGTCACACCACTGCCATCAGTTTGGAGCTCAGTTAAAATACTATTAGAGCTCGTCCAACTTCTTGGTCTCACCGCCTTTGGGTTTTCCTCCAAATTTTATTTTCACAACCGTCAGACAAGTGGAGACCAAAATAATGACCCCTCCTTCTGTGTGCAATATGATCCTTCTCGTTCGTTCTCTCTCTGTCTCTCACACAAGCTTTGTGTGCCGTCCAACCTCCAAAAGTCCGGTGTGCTTAAAGTTTCAGCGAGTGTGTTTTTACATATCCTAAGGAGAGGAAAAAAAACAAACGAGCCTCCCGTCACGCGGTTACGTTCTATGTGTGTTTCGTCAAAATTTATACATTTCGTGAGTAATGCGGTGGCGGCGGCGGGAAGTTTAGGCAAATATATAATTCCATAGCGTATACACAATACACTACAGACACGATTCACCTGTCCTACATTTCTCTTCCAGTGGTGGAATGTGCAAATTTGAGCGTGCACCTAGCGCTTCGAAGGAAAAATTCTCTAGCTGCAGGTCGAAAAATCCGAGGGACAAAATGTATTATGCTGCGAAATTGAATCAAGTGCACAAGTTGTCAGAACGGAAATTTAATTTCACACAAGTGTTACCCAACCCCGCCAGTATACTCTCCGTAGCGAAAAAGCGAATTTCCCCGAAATGATTTCCCCATGTAATGTTCTCATTAAGATATTGTCTTTTTATGTGTCCCCATAATGTGAGTGGAAAGTGAAGTCTCTCTGATGTAGGTTTGAGGACTCTCAAAAAAGGAATATATGCAGGCACAGTTCGTTCACTCTAAAAGAGACACCGGGGAGCTGGAAGTTCTAGCCATCAACCGGACGTCTGCGGATATGAAAAAAAGAGGGGCTTTTTACCCTCGCCTTAGTTTGCATTGAGAGAATGCTATAGGAAAACGCATAATAATACTACAGTGATGAGAGGGACCAAAGGTGAGAAACGTGCGTGGAAGCCAAAGGTTCATCTCGGTAATTCCTGTGGCTCTACTCACTGTGCGTTCCCAAAGTTTCCGCACTACTACACTCACCAACTCTCAGTCAGTCAGTTCTATCTGTGTTGTGAAACATTTGCACTTATAATGGAAATTCCCACTATGCTGAATGGATTCATTATTTATATGAGAACATTTGGGAATACACATTTATTAGCCTAACTGGGTTGCCCCCGCTGTAACTTCCCCGTCATGTTTTTTCCCTGTCCGTTACTCAAATGGAATCCAATTCCAACCTTCACGACCCTCCTTCTGTCACACAGTACGGCGTATGCATAGAAGGACTGGAGATTGGGAATGTTACTCCGGAATTGTAGAGGAATTTAGAGGAGGTCGTTGTTAAAATTTCCCGTCGTGAAACTATAGCTAATAGTGAGAGCATTCAGCCGCTCTTCCAGCCTCCCATCTCTCGCCCTGTCTCTTCCTCTAGAATTTGACTCTCTTCGGTGAGGGTTATGCAGTGTGGAAAAACTGGCTGCTCGGCACATTCTATGCTGAGGGATTTTCCCTCCATTCCGCACTCAATTCCCCCACAGCTCGTCGTCATGCATAAAGGCTAGGAATCCTGAGTAGCAAACAAGTAGCCCCACTGTCTGCCCATACGCACTTTAAATTTTACACAGCTGGATAAAATCCCTTCTGCATGTCCCACTTCCTTCCTCACTATCCCAACTCCTCATGTAATGTAGACGTGAAGAATTGAGACAAGTGCAGTTGGTTGAAGGAGCAGCAATATTATATTAAGTTCGAGTGTATACCATTGCAGCAGCAGCAGGAGTTGTGTGGAGGGCGTAATAAGCCCGTTTTTAAGTATTAGCCATGTGGAAGGAAAGTCTGCACAAGCCGCTCTCTATCCATGCCGGGTAGGTGTGCCAGTACTCGTAATAATAACCAGCGTGGAGTATTTCTCCCGTGAAGGTCTCAAACTAGCCCCGTTTGTCGGCCCCCAAATAAACTTTATGAATCCGGAGGACGGGAAGTCTCAAGTTCCCGCCGCCGACAGAGAATGAAAAATATTCAAATTAAAGCTAATCTGGAATTCTTCCCCTGTGCATACGCAAGAGCTATACCGGAGATTGAGTACAAATAGCTGTGAAACTAATCAGCACATACTTTCCACCCCTTTCCGCCTCCAATAAAAATGAATATACTACAGTCATCCATGGCGGTCGTCTGTCCCGGTCGTAGCTTTACACTCTAATATATTTGACCATTACCTACAGCGGACTCGCAGCCTGTCTTACGTCGCCCCCGTCAAATCCCACCTTCACCACACAACCATGAGCTGACACATTAGAGTAACGTGCCACACTGCTTATTCAAAGACAACATCCCGCACAGGAAACCAAAGGCAGTATAACTTGTTTCCAGTTTGGGAGAGAAAAATCTACGTGGAATCATAATGAAGGAAACCGTTGGAAAAAAAACACCTTATTTCCGTTCAACTCACGCTGCCTTCCGAGGAGGAACTCCGAGCCGAGCTTTTGCCCGTTACTCTATGCTACCACGACCAATACTACTGCTATTACTACTACTACTACTACTACTACTACTACTGCTACTATTACTACAGGTGCCAAGTCGAGGCGCATCAGCAACAGCAAGTGTGGTGAACATTTCGTGCAAAGGACCTACTCACTCGCCTTTTGAAGAATAACAGAGAGAGAGAGAGGACGGACGTGCTACGAAATCCTCCGTCGTTTTTAGCCCTTCTGTCGTCCGCGCGTAATGCAGACAGAGGCGAAGACGTTAGTGTCATTCCCGCAGATTAACGACGAGCTCCTTCCTACATGCCTGCATAGTCTTTATGCGTGCGGGATACGTATGCATGGATGTTGGATGAGGGTGGATGGGGGGGGGGAAGTTGAAGTGATTTAAAACTCATTATAAGTTGACGAATTCTTTCTGTTCTGTTGCAGGAAAATGTTCATCGGAGGTCTTAGTTGGCAGACTAGCCCTGGTAAGTGTTATTCACGATTTATTCCGTCACGTGTACACATATTCTCGGCCGCATCTGACGACAGTGTATAGTGTCGACTCCGTTTGAAGTGATGAGTGGAACTCTATGTACAATAATAGTTACGTATGCTATATAGTGAGCGCCCTGCCGCATGGGCCTTCTTGGCGAGACAGATTGTACTTCTACGTGGATGGCTATGTACACATGGTCACTGTTATTATTTTGTTATTATGTAGACGGGAACTGGGTGCGTGTGACGATGTGTCTTTATATGCTCCTCTTCTGCTGTTAGCCCAACCTCTGTGCAGCTCAGCTCTTAGCTGAATAATTACTTTTCAAATCTACCACCATGCACACACACATCACGCCCGCCGCCCTAACATGGGCAAACATGGGGGGATAGAGCTATGTTTTGGGATAGGGCTACGTTGGACGTAATGGAAGGAAAATCGCTGATTTTATTACTCTTCTTCACTTCTGCCCGTCCATAGCCCCGTTACGCTACTTACGTCTGAATGTGTAACCATATATGTATATACATACAATGTATACAGTATATACACATCTATATATATATTCTGGATGGAGCCAACAGTGTGTAAGGATGCGGGGAAGCGAGCAGAAGTCATATACTTTCGTCTCTCTCCCTCTCAGTCTCATGAGAGAGAGAGAGAGAGAGAGAGAGAGAGAGACACACACACACACGTGGTAGTACTGAGACTGACTCACACTAGATGTGTGTGATGGTGGTTCCTTCCACTTGTCCGTGTGGTCTCATGAATGAATGTATGAGGAAATGGAATGGGTGAAAGGTCAGTATTCATTTAAAGTTGAGCATCAATCTGTGAAAGAGGTGGATGGGAGGACCTCTCACTCTCCCCTGGTCCGGGGTCCGCCGGAGGATGGAGGGGAATCTTCTCAACGGCCCATGTAATGAATGAGCCTGGAAAGTGAAGATGAAGTAGATGTGAGTAGTGCTCGGCCCTTATTACAAGTTATTTTAGTAGAGACGCCTCAAAGTTCGTCAGCCGTCTATGGATTTCCCCAGGGAGGCTGGAAAATTCTTTCTGCTTGGCCCCAAAAACTTTATCTCGAGTTCGACAGCTAGGAGAGGAGAGAAAGAAGGATCGACCTGTGGTGTATATACCTGTCTGTATGTGCAAGTGTGTGTGTTAAAATGTGTGTACGACTGGGTGTGTGTCAAAATGTATGTGTTTGCGAGCGTGTGTGTGTGTGTGTGTATTTCAACCGACACTGTTCCGACTTGCCCGTCCTCTTAGCGCTATCACAGTATATTGGTCGCAGTAAGTGTGACGGTGCGGTGTGTACGTTGAAGTGTACGTGCATATGTCTGTAGTAATTGATACTGTGAGCATCACCCAGATGTGCACTCGTGTATTACTTCCACCAGAAAGAGAGATGACCTACCATTTATTGAAAACTGTGGAGCCCCACGCCCGTGTCAGGCTGTCCCCCAGTTCCTGTCGTTACGCCTGTGTAACTTTGCCCGCTCAACTCTCCTTCCCTCCGTCTGTCTCTCTCGCTCTCTCTCTTTCTCCGCTCTGTCTCTCAGATGCGCATTTGAAATATTGTCGTTGAAGGTTTGCCAGGTTGTTTACCCTAAATGAATTGGTCCCATTCTCCCGAATTCAATCAATCTCTGCTCCTGTCAATCTGAAAACTTCTTCAGTCAATTTACTCAGGCTCCAGAGCTGATCCTCTTTTGCCACCGGAGCTTCTAAATCGGTTTTTGGCTCTTTTAAAACATCGCTGAGCGATAAGCTTGTTTGCGCTTCAAAGACTGACGCTCCGACCTCAGTGAGTCAGCTCAGCTTTGTTCATGTCATCTCGTCTTACGGAGAGGGCAACAATAAATGACTTGAAACTTGCTATTTTCAAACTTCTGCTGTATTAGTCCCGCCCGAACACGTAGCGTGTGCATCTGGCTGGTAGTCAACCAGAACCATCACCATGTCTTCCTCCCTTTTGGTTGTATAGAACCTTGTGTGTTTGTTTGTGTGGTATGTCTGTGTGTATGCTTGTGTGTGTGTGTGTGTGTGTGTGTGTGTGTGTGTGTGGTGTGGAGCATACGTAGGCGTGGGAAACTATTTTCCCCACCGCTCCTACCGCTACCATCACTACGACCAAGTTAACTAGGGAAGCCCCCTGCCCGTTATAAGATTATACTAATAATCATAATAATAATAATAATGTCCCGTCATCTCCTGCGGAATCATGTGCGATAAGCAGCATCAGTTTACTTTCAATCCTCTTTCCTCCGACTCCTTCTGACGAGAGCGGAGCCACATAGTTGAGGATCTTGCTTGAATCTTGAGCGGAGGAAGCAAACAGAGGACTTGTAGTGCTACTATTGCTAACTATGTACTTTTAGTTACCTTCGTGCTGGTTCTGCAACGGTCGTAAACTTCTGCATCTCTCTATATGCTCACACTCACTCATTCCTCCATGTGCGGACGTATGTGTTTGTGGAGTTGGGAGTGATGCTGTTCAGCCTCTCTGTTTGATTTACCAGTGGACTAACTTGTGTGAGCCAGTGCTCTGGCGATATAACTCTCTCGCTGTCGTGCACTGGATGCGCCACGAGGCAGGGAGAGTAATATATTTTTTTTCTAATCACCCCCTCACCCTACTATATATCGTGGCCTGATAAGCCCGAGTCAAGTTAGAACTCTGTTTTGGGCATAAATTCGTGGAGCTAATCTTATCACAAGTTAGTTTTTCGTCTCCCGCATCCATTTACAAATACGCGCACGCACACCATCGCACACGTTCACACGCTACTGCCCCTCTGACTGTGATTATTTGCTGAGGGTCCTGTCCTGGAGATGCCTTCATGCCCAGTCACTGTGTATTACTTCAGACAGGGGCGTGTGTGTGTGTGTTGACGTGCGGCTACGTGTGGACACACATAAGTTTCATGCGGAGAGCTTCCCCGGCTTAGATCTCAACTTTTTCATGCTATTACTGTCTCAGAAGAGTCAAGTTCCTCGACCGAATTCCATGCACAGGATGAGGAAGGGAAACTGCGCGGCTGTTTGGACGTAAGTGCATGTGTGGCTGACAATGTCCACATATATCTGGCCCAAACGTGGGACGCAACCTGCCGCTGGTTCCCTTCAGTACATGATCTGGTCCGAGTAACAAGCTTTGCTGGGGAATTTAAGGCTTGGAACGCGTAAATGTGTGTGTGGACATATGTGTAAAGTTTCTAACGGATCGGATAATCAGCCGATGAGTAATTATCCCTTCTTTCTAGCTTTTAGTTGTGGATATGGATGAGTGCTTATCTGAGATGGGTTTTTCTGGGTCGGATATAGACGAGGGCTCTAATTATGCTCAGCTTTCCTCGGAAGGCTCCATCCTATAAATCCAGAATAACCTCATGCATTTTGGATGGGACGGATAAATTCGAATTGGCTAGGGATAGGTAATATTACTCCACTTTGAAGTTTGGCGGATAGGAATGGGATTTGAAAGAAAGTATCTCGGGATTTTACAGCAAGAAATTACGACTCCGTTCACGTTGCAGTTGTTTCCATTCCGTCCGATCCGTTACTGGTTTAAACCTTAAAATACTTGATTGTGCGCTTGCGATTGAGAATGGAGGAGAAGTCTGTGGGTGGATCCTCCGCTGACTCCTTATTCACTTCACTATGATAAATTTCTGGAATATTTGGGGTGGTCTGTGATCAAGCTGCGCGGACATGACGTGGACGCGGTCCAGCTTCACCTCTCGACCTCCCCCACCCCTCCGGATCGACACTGAAACTCGGATAATCTGACCCGTACAATCATTTATGGTCTCCCCTGAGTGCTCTTTGAAAAATTGCGGGAAGGGATGACAAAGAGGTGGAAATTGCAAATAGATGGGCATTGCATTGGGGGACCTGGGTGCATCCCCATGTAGAAGGCTAATTCTAATACGTTGCCTCGTGAGTGTAGAGGGGATTCTATCGGCGTTGATAAAAGGGCCGTCTCTCCGCATTCCACTGCTCCGCTCATTCAGGGAACAGCCAGCGCGTTTCAGAGCGCAAACGAAGTATGCGTATGCATGTGTGCGTGCATTGAGTCCGTGAGCGCTCTTGAAGGGTATTAGCTACAGGCCATGAGTTGGCAAGGTGACGGATTTTTGTGCCGGATTTTGAACGGGAAATCAAACTGCGTAGCGCCAGCATTACGTCAATTCGCAAGACTGACTGAGGGAGTGCTGCTGAACCCGTGCTCGCAGTTGGAGTACGAGCTTTAATTGCCGGCAGATCACCGCCGTCACATGTATTATACATACAGACACGCGTACAGACAGACACACATACACATACACACACACACTCACTCACACATTGAAAACCTAAAGTGATTTTGTCCTGGCATGTTGTACCATTGCTTTTCCGGTCTTACATTTCCTACGTAGGATAATAATAGTTAGGTATAGATAGATAGATAGAGGCACGGCTATGCGGCAATGGTGGAATAAACCGGCCTCTCACACCTGCTCATTGGGAATTTTAAACCAGTGCGGGTGGAAAAAAATTGGCATGAACGAGTAGGTAGAGTCACGCCCCTGTGAGGTCCCATTGGACTTCCGTGTTGAGGTGATAGAACATGTTTCCAGTGCGGCCAGATTTTGCTGCCAAGTTCCGCTGGTGCCCATAAAAAGTTGCGTATTACACCACTGAGGGTTGCATTCCGAGAGTGACCGGTAGTGTCATCCCCCCATTCTACTGGACTGCAAGCACTCGTATTGTATATTGTATGTTCTCATCGTATTGCCTCATCTCTCACACTGAGTGTGTGTGTGTGTGTGTGTGTATGCCCTTCGCATGCATTGACTACACTCGCGGAAAAGTATCTTCCCTGCTTGTATAATAATGTAGTTCTCTCAACGTGAAGGGCATTTGACGGGATAAAGGTGGAAAAAATGAATCCTAACTTGCTTTTGATGTAAACTCTGCTACATAACAATCAACCTCATGCCTTTCTGCCTGGTCGGCGGTACTGGTGGTGGTGATAATAATGGTAGAGGAGATGTAGCAATATGTGCCAGCGAGAGAACGCTGGGTATATAATGGGTGTGCATGTGTGCTCGTGTAGTGTGTCTACTTGGGCATTACGTAAGTCCATGCATGTGTATTATGTGGGCACCATCGCACAGGCGCTAAAGTTTTCGAGACGGAAATGACGGGATGCTCGTGATAATGATGGCTGCAGCCCATAATAGAAGGGACGTCAAAAACATTCTCCGAAAATGAATAATTACCGCAAGTACGTACGGGATGTATTTTTGGAATGAGCGCGGACGGAACGTCTGTTGCTCGTCTTCCACCATCTCTATATCGCTCTCTCTCTCTCTCTCTCTCGCTCCCCACACTATTCTGCCTGACGTTGCAATCGAGAGAGATGTCACACGGGTTTTCCTCTCACAAGTTTTTTCCCCTCTTCTTCCAACTTCAACTCATGTCTTTTTCTCCCCCATGTGAACCTTGAGGTCAAGCCAAGTAGATGATGGGGGTGATCCCAAAGCTGATGCGTATGGGTACGTATTGGTGCACACTATGGGGACGGGTATAAGCAGCAGAGAAATAATAATTTTAAAATGATTATCGGCCTCGTATCATGAGTGGTCGATAGTTATTATGGGGGCCATTAGAGTAATTATTCCATTTGTGAAACCATAAGGAGGGAGTACTACGGTCGGGCGGGGGGAGTTTGCGGGCAGTCCTGTGTCAGTCCTGCCTGTCACAACTGTATATATGCATATAAGTACTTATACATGTATGCATACATCATATTATGCATATAGCAGAGGCGCGTATCATCCACTACTACTGATTGCCACCACTTGGACTCCCTGCAAACATAGACAGTAATGCTAGTGCTCCCGCTACACCAGCTACTGCCACTCAGCAGGGGGAACTTACTGCATCCCCATGACAAGGCGGGCTGTTAAAATGGATCTGGGCGAGGGGATTAATTTGTATGCAAGCTCGCGTCTTGAGAGAGGTGAGCGCGCGCTCGGGGTAAATGGGAAATGCAAGGGACGAGTAATGGAGGGGGAATCAGAATCAGAGTGCATGTTCTCATTATGATGTGTGAGTGTCTGCGTGTGTGTGAGTGTGTGTGCATGAGCCTGTGATATATGAGCCCTGAGTTCGGACTCAACGGAAGGAGGGAGACAGTGAAGGAGTTTTGTGGTAAATGATGAATATGTGGTTTGCCCAAGTTTCTACCATAACTCCGTCGTCAGCAGATTGAATACACTCACCCTGGTCGCAGGTGATATTCAAATGTGTGTGTCTGCGTATGTGTGTGTGCGTCCAATATGTGCTCAAGTATGTTTACAATCCACTACTATCTACTACTTGAGAATCTATTGAAGGCGGTGGTGATGGTGGTGATGATGCAATTGTATATTAGTGGCTGATTTTAACCATAAGAAATGGCAAGTTAATAGTGAGCGGCATGTGGGAGACATGAGGATGGGAAGAAAATGAGGTACAGAGTTAAAAGGAATGGCATCGGTTTTTGTAGAACCTTCCAACATCACTAGTATACAACACTGTACTACTCCTTCATTCATTCATTCACTCACTCACTCTTGTCGCTCTGACTCTCACCCATCCATCTCCTGACTCACGACTCTTTAACTCGTCAAACGCAAATAGTATGTTACATAGATGGATGTCGTTCGCCAACGAGGCCTGTGACAACGCTGCTACCACTACTATTACTACTACTACTGCCACTGCCGTCCGTCCCGCATAGAGTCAAGTCATGTAGAGGAGCATGAAATCAGAAGTAATTTTGAATTTAGAACCCCTTGTCCCCGCGTGGTGAAGGAGGTTTAATCCCCGTTAAACTTGTCTGTAACGTGTGGGACCACGCGTTAGGGCATCCCTAGGGGGGAGTCTCTGCCACAACGGCCTCTATGGAACTCCTCCGGGCTCCCACATATCCCTCCCTGCCTCACCGTCGGAAGGAAGTAGTTCAAGAATCTCCTGAGTATGTGTAACCTCCCTCGTATGTGCGGCCAGCTACTTGGAATAGTGAGCACGACTGTACTACTACTGCTACGACTACTATTGCTAGTGTAACTAATAGTTACGAGGACTATGTTCGCATCCATACGTGCCAGAGCTCTTATGCAAAGCACAGTGTGGAGTCGGACGGACGGCGAATTGTTCCAGCCTCCTCCGCTATTTACTCGTTGCACATGGTGTGATTTTATTAGATAGTTCTACAGAGTTAAGGCGAGTGAGAGATATATAGAGTGAGAGAGAGAGAGAGAGAGAGAGAGAGAGACGGAGGCCGGCAGTGGAGAAGTGGAAGGAATAGTTACTTGCGGACTTTATTTGCAGAGTCAAGCCAATGTCTCCTTCCTTCCTTGCAAAACGAGGATCTCTCTGTCTCCCTCTCTGAATCACTCACGGTATCCGCCCTGGATCTTATGGGAGAGAGTCAGGGGAGTAGAGTGGGAGAGTATTGTTTGAAGATTGTGTATCCATGGGAACGACTGCGTTGGAGTTATAATGAGAGTCGGGGAATTAAATTAAGGGGAATTTGTGCGGAGTAAAAGTTTGAACGGATTAATTCCGGCCAGAAGGTCCTAACTGGGCTCAAATGTGGACGAGATAAGGGAATATAAACACGTGCTAATGCCCGGGTCGGAGTTTGAGGCTGTCACTTGGAATGTGAAGGGAAAGTTTCTCCTCCCCCCGCTCCTCATCTTGCTCAGCTAATTCCCATCCTCGTCATGCTGAGTCTCGGAACTGTCTTCCCCTGCATCTTGGTCCGTGTCATTCCCAGAGAAGTCCCTGGAACTTGGTTGCCATATTGCTGACTGGGTGAATGTGTGTGTCTGTGTGTGAGCGAATGTGCTTTGCGTGTGTGCGTCCAAGTTTTTGTGGGATCTTGTGTGTGTGAGCGTGTGTGCATGCACGTTCTTGTGGGATGTTGTGTGCGAGCGTGTATGCTCGTGTGCGTGTGCTAGTGTACCCTGTGTGTTTATTTACTCAAACAATTGTCCTGTTCCTACTAATTCCGCTCCGCGTCCCATCCGAAATGAATAGTTTATGGGGTTTATGTTAAGCGGACTTTGCTTTTATGCTCGGCCCAGGGAGAGCTTGTCGCTATGAAGGAGGTGGGGTAGTAGTGGTTACATGTTTGTGCTGTTTCCAACCGTAGCGGATTAGCCACCGCCGTGTTTATTATTGTGCAGACGGAGGAGGAGGAGGAGGAGTAGAACGGAAAAGGAAATGCTGACTGTTGTGGTACGGGTACAGAGAGTATATTTATTAACGGTATGTATAGCACATCTACGGAATATATGGTCGGGATATGTTCCCTTGTTGAGACGTGGGAGCAACATGAAGTAATAGTAAGACCGGCTATCTTAAGTAGGGAGCATCATAAACTGTCCCCGGCCACTGCGAGCTGTTTTGTTAGTAAGCTACCAAGTGGACATTTTCCGCGGCAATTGCTCAGCCCGTCCTTTCCACATGTATGTATACAGCAGGGTGGGTAGCGGTGGGTACACAACGAGCCCTGACTGTTTAGTGTGAGTGTATGTGTGTGTGTGAGTAAGTTGGGACTGAGCAAACGAGCGAGTGAGTGAGTGAGTCATGTAAGACGGAGAGTAAATAAGGAGATGGGGGCTTTCGGACACTACTCTGCAGTACTCTCACGTGTGTAAATATTTAATAGGTGCAGAGATTACGTTTTCGAGTTGAGTAGATAATAATGTGAGCAGTTCCTCCTGCGGGTATTTGTGCCCCATGATGATATCGCCTGCTCACATTATTATCATTATTGTTCTCTCCCCATCATCGTCATGCAAGTCCGATCACAGGAGTATAGGGGACAGGGAAAGTATGAGTGAGTGATTTCCTCTGGAAATGCGGAGAATGGAGGCGTATGGGTGAAGGACTCCAAAATCCGTGAACTTTTTATGTAAGATTTTGCGCGGGCCGGCAGGGCAGCTGACAAATACAGTTTATGTACTTACAAGGGCACTCCCCCAACTGTCACCAAAGCACAAATGGGTGACTATGCGCGATCGAGAGATCCCCTAGGAAGATTAACTTAATGTGAAACTCCT
>WJFA01001665.1:0-19863 GCA_009870155.1 Pseudobourletiella spinata | reverse complement strand
CGTCTGTCGCACCCCCGCACCGTCTGCGTGCCTCCGTGTGCCTGCCTGCGTGTGTGTGTCATGGAGTTCCAGCGGAAAAACAACCAACTTATATCTCCTACACGCACTCACATCCTCCTACACACTGTGATGAGCGTTGACCCCTGACCCAGGAACATTCCATCCGCGTGCTTCCCCATACTTTTTAAAACTTGTTCTTAAAAAGGGCTATATTATATACACAAACTCACACATGCAGGAATGGGACTCATATCCTCCTCCTCCTCCATAGATTTCCCTACCCAGCTGGAAAGGCTCAAGCCTTAAAAGACTCTCGTTGTCATCCCACTGAAAGCCACCTAATGAGCCTCAACTTCATTTTTTAACTGCTTCCATTCATCCAGTACCACCGATAGTTTGAGAGTTCCTCCTTCCGCATCCCATGTTCCACTGCAGAACAAGACAGTATGGCTTTTTAGGGCCATTAGGGACCATTCTCCCTCACACTCAACTGTTAAAAATCCCCTCTCGGATCTCCCTGGCCGGAGACTCAATCCTTCTCCGCGAGAACAGGGCGAGTAGGATATGTAGTGGAACGGAGGATTCTGACGACTGTTGCATCTCCTCGTCTCAAAACTCATCACATCTCACACATGATATCTTTATGATAAGAGCAGGCTGAAAACTCCCACATCGATTGCCCCGCGGAATTGTCTGTAAGTGTCTGCATGTGTGTGTGTGTGTGTATGTGTGTGTGATTGTCTACGTGTGTTTGAATGTGTGTACGTCCCACTCCGCTTGTGTGTGTGAGTTTATCTTTGTTCGAATAAGTGTGTGTGTGTGTTATATGTGAGCACTACCTGTGCGAGCAATTTGTCCCGAGTGGGCTGAAAAGAGTAAAATTGCCACAAACATGTCAATTATCCATTAACCCTTGGACTCGAAATTACACAGTCGTCAGTATGACTTAGCAGTGAGGAGCTCCCTACCATTTCCTTCCCATATCCTCCAAAATGTAACTCCTGGAACGAGTTTTGATAGCAAAAGGCTAAATGGTCGTCAGCCCGTTACGTTTCTCTTTTTTCTTCTTCTTTCTCTCTCTCTCTCTCTCTCTCTCCAGATTATTATTACTGAAATAAAAACACTAGTCGGACGGGCAAGTCTTTTTGAGGATAATTATGTAATTGGTGGCAGGAGCGGAACCCTTGGAAGACGGCCGACAGATTACGACACACACTTAGACACACACACATTCAAATGCACACATACGCACATATACGAACGGGTAAGGAATACACGTTAGGAGTCTGGAAAAATCCGCTATAAAAGTCGTATATACAGCGTCATATAGTAGTGTAGCATTTACTCAACCTTTCATATCAGACGTTAAAAGAGGATGTTGTTGTTCTACCTGCTCCCGAACTCTCGCTCCCTTTATCACTGTAATGGGATACTACTACACGTCGTCTCATCCTGATCATTATCATAATGGTGATAAACAATACCTTTGAAATGGCTCGCCACCATGGGAACCGCCACGAGGACTATGTACTACATACGACTATTCTACTACTACCACCACAATCAAGTGATGCACACATCTACAAAGGACACAAAAGTCTATACATATATTCCCTGGGCGGACATAGATTAAAACTCTTGTAGTTTTCCACATACGCACACACACAATACAAATGCAGGCACACACACACACACACAAACACACACACACACACACACACACAAACACACAACCAAAGAATAACGAGTCCAACAATAATAGACCAACTTTGAGAGTCACATGAAAAAGGGTAGAAAATCGTATTGGGAATGAAAAACTATCGAGCTTTATTTCCCAAGGAAGGCACAGTTGTGGAACATTCCGAACGGAGAAAATAATGATAATAATAATAATAGTAATAAGGTGGCAATAATTAATTATTTTCCAGTACAGATATCCCTTTACAAGTTGTTGGGCTCTCTGGCGAGTTGGGTGATGGTGTGTAGGTTTGTGTATGTCCGTGTGTGTGTGCCTGTGTGAGTGAGTGAGAGAGGGAATTTATCTATTTGAATTAGTAAGCTTGATAAATTCAGAGTTTGGAGCCCGAAGGGGGATTCGTCTTTCCATATACACATGGGATAGGGATGAGGCTCTTTAAGCTCCGTGGAATCCCATATACTGACTGACATGAAAGAATTGACTTCATTACTTATCCTCTCCTTCCTTGAAAACTGATCTTCTCCAATTTTTCTTGTACCACCACCACCACAACCACAAACACAACCACACCACCCGTCCTCGCCCCTTCTCATCCCGTGTAGGAGAGAAGATACTCTTTTAGTCCCTATCCATCTCGCCCTGTTGTAAGTATAATACAAGTTTCCAAGTCTCAACTGAATTAACTCAAGTAGGAGTGCTGCTTCTACTACTTGCAACGGATCGGATTTTCCAGTGACGATATGAGATTCCCCAATTTTTCACGTCACTTTTCACCCAAGGTTTCCATCCCCCCCCCACGACATTTCCGAAACTGCTCGTATATATGCCTCCGTTTGAGAAGAAGGACACGAGGACACGACGTTTTGAAAAGTGCGCGCTCAAAATCCCGCAATATGTAAACAAACTCCCGCAACTTTTGAATGTTAACTTTACTCTTGAGTAAAAATTGTTAACTTTTCCCACAGGAAATCCCCAAAAAGAGCAGCAGAGCAGAGGGGTGAAGTCAAGGAAAAGTTCACAAGCGACTCTTGGCAAATTCAAATTTTCCTGGCGAGGGAGGTTATTTCAGGCGCGGGAAAATATCATCACGGCAAAATGGGCACAAATGAGAGGAACAAGTGGACCAAAAGGCGGGCAGGTTTCCTTGGTCAAAGCTATTACACGATACGGGGGATTCCGCCGGCGGTTAATTGAGCCTCGTCTTGTGAATAATTAAAAGGATACTACGGAGAAGATTCTTTTATGATGATGAGGCGACTCGAGTGCTCATCTCCAGAGTCAAAGTTCCACAGAACACGGCTGTGGTGAATATGATATGAATTTTTGGAGTTGTTCCAATGCAATGCTAAAGCCACAGATGTATGCACACACACACACACACACACACAAACGGGTTTGTCAAGGATCCGATCTGGAGGATGAAACTTGAGGCCTGTGATGAAGATGAGAAATTCGTCATAATTAAAATAATCAGGGGAGATTCTCTGAACGGGAAAAGAGACGGTCGTGTTCGTTTTTCCCGCGTGTGGAGGGAAACGGAACAAGGTTGTCCCTGGGACGAGGAGAGTGTCTGCGTGTGTTTTACAACAGCATGTTATTCATGCATACCAGATGTAATCTGTCACCGCGGAGTGAGTCTAACGAGCTCTTTTACTTGTCTAATTGTTTCCTCTGGGTCTGGTCTTTCCCCTCAAGTATATAACAGCAGCTTGAACTGGCTGAATGAGTGAGTGAGTGAGTCAGTCAGTTCTTTTATAGTGGGAAATAGCAGTAGTGGCAAGGGTTTTTCGGGGATGTCTTTTTCAAGAAGAAAAACTACAGCAAGGAAATCAGCGTCAAATGTTATACACAGTCTTGTGTTTTTAGTACTTGCCATACCACGCCACGAGTCAGGCGGATCAACTACTGACTAGTAGTCAGGGACTACTACTGCAGTCCTCCATAGTAGACCCGATTCTTTAGTACAAACTGCACACAGTGGTTCCGACGGCACATCTATGGAAGACTTTCGGTTGAAGTTGGCGGGTCAATAGCCACGTCTTCGACGGTCACATGTGGCAGTAATTCATCATCGCATCGTAATACTTTTTTTTATGAATGCATGTATTGGAACGGATCGTTTGGAAGAAACAAAGTCGGACACCGCGGGAGTTACCCTTCCGGTTCCCAAGTTCCCTAAACTACAGTGCATTTGCCTTTCGGATATCCTGTCCTATGTGGGATTTCGACGACAAGTGTGATGTCAAGTGTGTGAGAGCCTCTCGCTAAATTAAATCAATTTTTCGAGCGAGAGCCACCACGGGTTTATACTGTATTTCCGTCAGCAAGGCGACACAGGGTTGAGCTGAATGCAAATGTCCACATTAGGGGTGACAGTGACACCCCGATGATTTATTCTGTGTCAAATGTGTGCGTGTAGGTGCGTGTGCGTGTGTGTGTGTGTGTGTGTGTGTGTTGTGTGTGTGTGTGTGTGTGTAGGTTATCCAGATTGTTTTTACCAGTAGATGAAGACTGGGCTGGAACAGCGGATTTTCTGACGTATTGGAAAAATAGCGTTGCCATCGCAATGCTAACCGAGTTGTCACTGCGAAGTTCTAAATGGCGGGATTTTCGGATCATGTGTACTTAATTGATGAAATGGACAGTAAGTGAAGGTGGCTGGAAGACTGAATTTTAATTGAAAAACTTTATTTCCTTTAATTTGGAGTAGTCGTGACCAAATCGAGGCACTGTGCCTCATGCACACACGGTTGCAAACAAGCTTGGACACACATGCTTGCACACACCCGCACACACAGACACACACACACGCATACTAACACACGGGCACACACACGAATTCTTACACATATACGCACACACACACACACACATTTGATGACCAGTGTTATTACACCCCATTCGGACTCAGTTGCTGTTGTTTTTGTTGTTTCACTGGTGGGCCTGCTGGGCCGCGGCTATGAGCTCTCTCTCTGCCCCCCACAAGTATCCATCCCCCGTCCACCTATAACATATGTAACGGGGTGCGAGCCAGACTGTTTTCACGGGGCAGTCAGGCCTTAGGTTATGCATACCAATTACCCACACACACACACACACACACACACATACACACACACACTCATTAATTTCACAGGGACTCTCCACTCTCGGCTGTGCGTTTTTTCCCCGCTTACTCTCAATGAAATTTACAAATGGTTGGGAAGACGGACGGACGCTGATGGATGGCCGAATGACCATCAGTCACTGCCGACCGCATATGTACTCTCATGGGGAGACACATAGCCCGTATACTAATTATTATTAACTTGATTACATACCCCTTACCTCTGCCTACCTTCCACACAAACACACACATACATACACACACACACACACACACACAAATGACGGCCCCAATTCCCTCACTTCGTCTTAAGTCAGCCAAAGAATCCAGTAATGGCGCAGCCATTCTCAGCGCATGACTCGACCCCATCCATCCCTATATAATTCTATAGAGAGTGCACACTATAAAACCTCACTGTGAGAGTTGGATTCCTCGGAAGGTTGATTTTCTTTTTTTTTACACATACACACACACACACACACACACACACACAGATTCCATTGCATAGCATTGGCCATCCGCCGTCCCCTTTCCACCTGGACGTCTGTACACAAGGATTTATGAGCGCGGTGGTGAGACAGCGTCCTTTGCCAAATTAAACTGTCAACGCTACATGGAATATTAGCTTTTTCCTCTCAAACATGACCGGGGAGCGGAGCGTAACCATAGCTCAGTCAGCGGTCGGCTCTGATTATAATTTTTTTCTGGGTACATTTCCTTCGAAATTTCACCTTGTTCCCGCCACACCACTACTGCCGCACTGCACTGGTGTTCTCCTACACTCCATCAGGTGACATTTGGGACTTCACCACGGTGGACTTTATAACAACGATGATGTCATTTCCTTCGAAATTTCACCTTGTTCCCGCCACACCACTACTGCCGCACTGCACTGGTGTTCTCCTACACTCCATCAGGTGACATTTGGGACTTCACCACGGTGGACTTTATAACGATGATGATCCAACCACCTCGCGCAACTGATTGAATTACTCATTCTTTCCCGCATATTTTCCGTACGCACACTATATAGAGTGAAGGTGGACGACGAACGGGGTTTCCCATGGTATTGGACAAATGACCAACGGCCTCCACCGTGCCGCTTCATACTGGGTCGCCGGTGTGGAGTGTCAGCAGGCGGCAGTTGAGAGTTGAGAGACTTCAGAATTCCCTACAGTTAACATGGGCATGCATACTAGTAGAAGATCCCTGTAGTTAACATGTGCGTACATACTGCTGTATACTTAACATCCGCATACATACATAATAGTACAAGATTATTTCCAAATCACCCCGTGAGCCCTCCCCCATGCCACAATTTATGAACCAATCAATGTTACCATTAAAGACAATAGTGTACAGAGAGGGTGGAACACAAACTATGAAACAAAGTCATATAGATTTTTTTTTCAAATTTCCCACCGTCAACCCTTTTACTCTTCTTCTACTTCTTCTTCTGTGGAAAAAAGGGGGATGATTATTATTGGTCCGACTTGAATTATTTTTTTAGGCGGGGATTTGAAAGGGGATTTTCATTATTAGCTCCGCATCTTGGGGTCGTCGTACAAGTGTGTGTGTGCATTTGTAACTTTATTGCCGTTGATGTTACTGTAGACGTGGTAGTTGCTGATGTTCTTGTTCTTGTTGAACTTCTCGAATGTGTAGTTTGTATTGGAAGCAGTGCGGTGGTCGTCCCCTTCGTATTCTTCAACAAGAAGGGATCACTCACAGTGTGGAGTTTCCCTATGGGAAGAAATTACACTGGGAACATATACATATATTTAGTATTTTATCACGGTAATGGCTTAAGACGCCCAACTGGTCTATTTATCAAAGACGGTCCGGAGTAAATGAACCCCAGCGCAGTTGGGGAAGATTCTCTTCTGTGGATCTCTTACATTCTAGGCAGTTCGTCGTGTGGGTACGTACGGGAGCGAGGTGATCAAAGGCGAGTTTGGCTCTCCAAATATTTCAACTTGCCACTCCACTCCTTTCAACTCTTGTTGGAATCTGGATATAGAAATACATGGATGTATACATATTACAAGTTAAGATATAGATAGGTTAGTAGTACAGATACAGATATATATTGTGGAGAGTGATTGATACGGTGTAACCCTTAAATGCTAATTGACTATAGTGTGGGATATTCCGTGATGATGCCAAGTGGTGGTGGTGGTAGTTGTGGTAGTAGTGTATCAGGTTAAGATCTTGGTAGCCTCCTCCTGGGCCGTCCTGTATCTTCATATAAATATACGTGGAATGGAAGAGTGGAGAGGATTCAAGGGCGTGTGCACAGGAGTAGTAGTATTTCCGCTTCAAATATATACACACACAGACATAGAACACACATCCTTGAACGCACACACAGCATATTATATAGGGTTCAGGCGGATCAAGTGTTGAGAAAATCAAAAAGGTCCAATGGAGTTCATGTGAGGAACATTAGAGGTGAACCCCGTTGTGTGTGTTATATAGAGAATCATCTTCTTGTAGGATGAGCAGGAGAGCATTGGGAGATGACGGGCGGAAGATGAGAGATGAGATGTACGTACACATATCTCTCAGTTTTGTGTACCCCTCTGGGCGAGGGCAGGTCGGGAAGATTTACACGTACTTAATAGTTTCACACTTTTGCTTCACCCAAGGGTTCTTCAGGGGTCGTATAATGATTCGAGAAGGTTGTAATTGAGCATTTCAGCATGGGTGATTTTGATGGTTTTCCATTCTGCATTATGGCTGTGTGGATGAATCTTCAGTTTTTCAGGTGTTTGCACTGTGCACTGGGAATCACAACTTGGGGCTTCTGTTTTCCACGTATTTTAACTGGAAATTCGGTGTGCTATTTTTCAGGCGTTTGCAGTGGGAAATACAAATTTGCTGCTTTCGACTTATTTCACCTGTAAATTCTGGAATGCCATTTTTAAGGCGTTTGCAGTGGGAAACACAAATTTGCAGATTTCTAATTCTTTGAACTGGAAATTCAACCCGCTCTTATTCAGGTGTTTGCCGTGGGCATTTCAATTACAAATTCAATGTCAGCTCAGGCATCAGGCTGCACTACTTGCCATTTTCCACGTATATTTTTTTAAATTGAGAAATCCGCCCGCCCTTTTGTCAAATGTGTGCAGCACTGGCAAATCCAAGTTGAACCCGCGAGTTTTCAAAATATTCAAAACCAATGTAGTCAAGCAACTGCAAACGAGTCTTACACCCGACGATTTTCCAGTGAAACGGACGGAGGAAATAGCCATGAAAATACATAATAAAATCCGTAAAGTTGACAAACGACATTGTAATTGTTAAGTTTATTTCAAAGTGCATAATCTGGCACATATCCCAGTGTATCCAAATCCCCGCATAACAGTCCCCAACCAGAACCTGCATCACAATAAAGTACGTTAATAATCGTATGCGTATAGCTCAATAAAGCTACATGGGTCATCCCCATACAATCCACAGAGTTCATCATGAGGATTTATGATGTTCACACAGCCAAGTTTTTTCCCCGTCACTGTATATAAAATAAGTGACCTAACCCACCTTGTGCAACCCCAATATATAGTTCTATACGCTTGAAATCTAACATTTATGAGTGAGTGACCTTCTTCTTCTCTTGTGTATTTCGAACCTGGCGAACCCCCATACAGAATCCAACAGAATCGTCCATAGTGTAAAGTAATACTGAAAAAACAGTGGAGGATTATCATCAACTCCCCACATATAAAACCAATACGAGGACATTATTCCGCAGTAAATGCCCCCGTTGTCGTCATCATCATCCTTACACACATACAATTACTTGACTGAAAATAGGAAGGAAAACGTTTCTCTGTATCCCATATCATAAATCCAGAATTGTCCTCACAGTCCACAGATAAGGGATCCCGGAAAAATATGAATAAATTCACATGGTTTTCCCCAAATTTTCACACGGTCCTCAGGAGATACACACACACACACACACAGGGGGCAAATTTATTCAAGGGTCCACCGCCAGGAAATTCTATTAAATAGAATGGGGTTTACATCTCCAGTTTAAACACTGACCAATACGCTTTCCTACATGGTCAGTCAGTCAGGACCCATCGATCATGCAGCACAAATATTATCCCTTCCCTCAACCTTAGTTAGCCCAAGCATGTATAAAGTGTCCGTGTCTCATGGGATGAGGGTTTTGATTTTTTTCCCCTCCCCTTCTTCAGCTTCATCTTCTTCATCCGTGTATGGATACGGAAGACACTTTAGACGGAGGGGAGAGTAAAATTTCCATACTTTTCCATACGGATTTCATTTCTGATAAGCTCGTCCCATCCCGCCGGCAACGATCCCTCTCTCTATAATAGTCTCCCATACACTTCGCATGCGGAATCTCTCTCTCTCTCTCTCTCGGACCCCGGACAAAATATCCAAAGGTAAAGAGAGAGGGAATTGATCCATGAATTTTGATGGTCAGTGCGCACAAGAAGCGTATCCAGAAATATGTACACATTGGGTGTGCATGTGTACGTAGACAAATGTGTGTGTGTGTGCCTTAAATAAAGTTCTATGGCTGGACGACGAACGATGTTCCATTCAAGTTCTCAAGGGTGTGTGTGTGTGTGTGTGTGTATCTGTAAAGTAACATGGAAAAGCCCTCTTCTTGGACGAGAGCTGAACCTTTAAACTATTCTTGGTATATATTAGATTGAATGCATACATACATAATAATATTTTTGGAGGAGAGCGAGTGGAATCTGCGGGAGTTGTTGGGAAGGGTCTTCCGTACAGTTTGATACTTATAGAAATGAGACCAAAAGGAGAGAATATCATCATCATTGATAATCATGGACCGTGTCAACATTTCAAAAATTTAGGGAAATACCCCGTGGATGTACATAATTATATGTATGGGTGGAAGACGTCAATAATAATGCACACACAGGCATTTACATACACTTGCACATGCACACACATAAGAGTACACACAAGTAAATCCGAATAAATGCCCCAATATCCGTGAGTCGGGGTTGACAATAGTGAAAGCTAACTACTTTACATGTGAGTCAATCCGAGCGTGCATGTGATGCACCTACAACTATAAAGGCTAGTAATGTCCATCGAACAGGGTTTGATTCATAGGCCGGTGGACTTTTGCTACAGAGAGAACGAGAAGGGTCGCATCTTTTCAGCTTCTATTGTGCGCTCCCTCATGATCATTCTTTTGACCAGGATGGACCCCACGGGATGACCATGCTAATGTAATCACTGTATCCCTATTCCTATCCCTTCTTCCTCCTCATCTTCATCTTCTTCTTCTTTTTCTAAATCAAATAGCTCCGAGCTGGTCATTCTCTTCGCTTCGTTATACTGCTCACCCTCTCCTCATTCTGTTCCATCCTATTCGGTACCGACGTCGCCGCCATCCTCATCGTCGTCGTCGTCGTTGTTGTCGTGTCTGTGCAAAAAAGTTTGGAGTATTCCTACAAAAAAAATTCATGAACGTACATATTTAAAAGCCTTAGTAGTCATGGTAGTCAGAGGCAAGTGGCACTGGTGGTGGTAGATTATGTACCCTGACTGAAAAACTCCCCGAGTGAAAATTATCCTTGGTGAACAATGTGAGCTGACACTTTAAGTGCGGAAAATTTACGTCCAACTTTGAATTCCACTAATCCTTGTGCTTGTTGTTCTTCCTGCAACACTTGTTGTTGTCGGGAATAATGAGAGAATTGTGTGCATGTGTGTGTGGATGTGGATATCATCGCAGAAGGTTCATCTCGTTGGCGTCGCCATTCTTCTTCTCGCAGTGTTAAGCGGTAACTCGGGTTGGCTCTTACATGGAATATTCTTGGAAAGTTGATGATAAGGAGCCCGTAAATGTCTGACACGACACACGGAGCAAATCGTCCCTCCATTCTTCTCCGCCCTGACGAGAGTAAATATAAGAATAGAAATAAAACATTTTACTTGAAGAGATTTTTTTAAAAGTCATAAAAAAAGGAGTTTTGACGGAAAAGATGTCCTTGTTTATTTTATTAGTCATTGACGACTGCACCCGCACCTCTCTCGCTTCTTTCGAGATCTTCAAAAGCTGCTGCTGGGGGTGGTGGTGGGGGTGGTGTTGGCTCATCGGTGGGATGATCATGATGGGTATACGACAGTGCTTCTAAAATCTATGGAAGAAGAATACTAACAATAATAACAATAATAATAATAATAGTGGTAGTAAGACTACGAGCCAATTTCATGCTTTTCTGCCTCTCCAAGTGGCAAATGTTCATGATGACGATGATGATGATGACGACAACGACGGCGACCAAAGACGTGGTTGACGGCTGTTGAAGAGGCAATGTGTGGAAACGATCCCGGTGGTCTCCGCCTCCATGCATAATTTCATATCATAAAAAGGGACTCAGAATCCCACAAAACTTTCCTCCACTGCGCCGAGCAGACCTTTCACAGGGGAGCTCCGTCGGTCGGTATACAGAAGCAGCTCACTTGCTCACTCACAGTTTTTCCTCACAATTTTTAGCCAACCGTCCCACGGCAGCACTATGGCTTTTTCTCCACTTTTCAGAGGCACAAGATAAATCCGTGTCGTTTTACACGCCGTATACTTTGCCATCTACGTCCGCCGCTCTCCTGTATATGCAATGCACTCTTCTGATCCTCCATCCTGACTCACTTGGCTGAGCCTCCAGGGAACGATCCGGACTCTGGAACAGACAGAATAGTTATAAAGTTTGTGGAGGTACGATGAGTACATGCAGAAACGCGAACAAATTATAAGGTTTTCGAGAAGTGCAACGCATAAATAGGACCAGGGTCCCTACGGAAATTTGGCAATAAGAGGGACGACATTTCTTGCAAAAAAAGCAAAAACATTCGCAGACCAGGCGGTGATGACTGGGAACGGAGGTGAATTCCCAACTTCAACACGTACATGGACGTATAATGGTTGCAGCTGTACATATGTAATATGCAGCACTAGCACGTATTTTGGAGTCTTCTTCCATGGACAGATATCCGGCAAACTTGCTTGAACACTAACACTATACAAATCATAATAGGCGAGCCAGTAGTATGCACGTGAAGATTACTGGGGTAGAACGGCAGTTCAGAATGGAGAAACTGACCTTCTGCAGGGGAACTCCTTTTGATGGGAATTTTGGGAGATTTTGAATCCTCCTCTGTAAGTTGAGGGTAAAGTTCTATGCTCCTTCTTTGCAGACTGGCCCTTATGAAGGCCTCCGTAGGGCTCCTTGTAGTTAGTATACAACGGCGAGATTAGACCAGTTGATGATGATGAAGGGGGACGACCTGCGGGAGGAAAAAAAGGGTCGGAGACTGACTGACTGACTGTGAGGGTGAATGTGATTTGCCATGTAAAAGATTTGTAGGCTAACAAGATTCGTCCCTTCTTGAATTTCCCGCTCCATGCAAATCAGTCACGGTGATTAACCTGCGATGAGGTGGAACAGATCTGATTTCCCTCTTTATTTTCTTCCCCTCTCTCTCTCTCTCTTTCTTTTGAGCCAGTATGATGAAACAAATGTGTGTCCGGCAGCGGCCAAGTCTTTGGAAGGACCCTGGAAAAAAGTCATACTTTGGACCGTTGGTCCACACGTGTGGTCTTGGGACGGTGGCCAGTTGGATTCTGTGGGAATAAACTCTGGGAGAAATTCTTGAAAATTTGTTCCCATTTTATTGAAGAAAAGCCGGGTGATATTAATGGCTTCTCATGTGTTAGTTATTCACGTATAGGAAATGAATGTGAACATGCGGATTGCCACATATTTGAATTTTCAATGACAGCGTTGATGGGATCACGCAAGATTCAATAAACTTTAAAATTTTCAAACCGTCAGCTTACAAATTTTCTTTATTTATTATCTAAAATATCTAAAGAACATGCAGACTTTTTAAATTCTGAACTTTCAAACATTTGACACAGAAAATCTACCGACCACTTTCAATCTTGTTCAGTTTTTACACACATTACCGAATCCTTGCTTTCCCGCCAAAAATTCAAATACAGGACGTGGGAATTCTTCCAATTCTCAGGTCATTTTCAATTTTTCGATGTAATTCCGTTAATACGCATACCCATTATCGAAATCTTGCTTTCCCGCCAAAAAATTCTAATACAGGACGTGGGAAATTCAAAAGTAATAGAACTGAAATCAACTTGGTTTCCCTTCCCATTTTCCAATGTACAATTTTCTCGCGAATCCACAAGTTTTTCTTCCACATTTTTTTCAAACATTTATACTTCTCCCAACGTCCCAAAACTCCCACATCGTCACGTGATCTCTGTGTGGTCCCCTCGACTGACACTAAAGGCTGGGAAAATCAACAAACAAACAAAATTTTCTTTCCTAACCAATGTTCACAGAAAAACTTGACCATAACCACATTTTCAAAGGGTTTCTCAAGATCATTTTACAGAATATTCCCGAGTTTTTACAAGTCTTCCCAACGTGCCTCACAGTTTATACCGTTGGATTGTCATGTCATCTTAAAATTCATTTCCGATTTTGGGACTTGGGACTCTCCCGTATGCGGTAAGTAAATAACAACAGTGTATATATGAATCTCGAGTACAAATTTCATGAACGTTCACGTACTTTTATACTGCTGTATTTGCAGGCAACTACAATACATCCGTCGGGACCTCGGGACAACATGGAGAGACCACAACAGTCAGTCATGAACATACAGAAACTTCTCCTGCTTATCATTCAGAGGGGGGAAAAAGACTGTGAGAGAGTGATTGAAAGACTGATTTAGTATGTTCGTATGCGTATTAGTGTGTATATGTTTATGTGTGTGTGTGTGCGCGCGGTGGTTTGTGGAAGTAAAAAAAAGACGCGTCGCATAATATTCAGAGCACGGATCCATACTTTAAATTGAATTCTTGTACTACTATAATATAACTCCCACTGCTTTACTCTCACTCACACTTGGGCTTCGGCTTTCTCACTCCATTTTCCATCATCATCGACTTTTCCATTTCCTCCCAAAAAGTTTTCACACTCACAGAAGGCCCAGGCACACACACAAACACACACGCACTCACATCCAGTAAGACGGGAAAGAGACGCCGGGGGACGATGCTGGGCCTGCATAAAGTGGAGCAAGGCGAGCGACAGAGCGGATGTTCTTCCAAAAATGTATTTCCACTTCAATTTCATTCAACTTTTTTTTCATCGCGAGCGCATAGTACAGAGCACTATCGGAAGGAAAGGAAAAAGCTGTACGCTGTGGTGCGTAAGCTCCTAAAACCGTCCCACAGAAAGTATAATACGCACTCCCCCCACACATACACGCACACACACACACACATTTCTGACAGGGGAATCCATTGAGAATCGTAACCAAATATTAAGCACACGCACAAACACACACATACACACATATACCCACTACGAGATTACAAAGGGAAGACATTTCAATTTCCAAATAAAACACGGAATTCATCCGCGCACATCAGCACATTATCGCGCCTTCCCCGCATACACGAACAAGCACTTCTCACCCTTGTCATAATAATAATAATAAAAATGCTTGTGTGCGCCTTTTTTTACCCGATAAATCAGCTATACTTGTAACCTCCCCCTCTTTGCTCCATATTTTCCCCACGGTGGGAACTGAAACTACACGGCGGCATTGCATGTGATCACCACGGGGTTCCTAAGCACCACCGAATTCTGTCACTCAAAATGATTTACACGACCGATTTGGAAAAGCACGGGAATTCCCGCGCACTTTCATAATCATCCCGCGACTCATATAATTCCAATAATCTTGGCCAGTATGATGGCCATCATGGGATGAAAATAATAGCCATAATAATCTCGCTGAATTTCCGCGCACTTTCATAATCATCCCGCGACTCATATAATTCCAATAATCTTGGCCAGTATGATGGCCATCATGGGATGAAAATAATAGCCATAATAATCTCGCTGGTTGGATATTTTCACAGAGGATGATGACGAGCCCCTGTCAATAATAAAATCAAGGTTGTAAAATAACTTTGTTGTAACTTGTAAATAACTGGAGCAACATAAGTGGACTGAGTACTCAGTATATTATATACTATATACATATACCTGGTGGAATCCCCCAAAACAAGGATCCAATAATGGTTAAAGACACGAGGAAAATTACCAAAAATTTGGAGAGGGATCATATTATGATCATTTTCCATGTGATTCCCTATATTTTCAACCTCAAATCAACCGCACTTTCACCTCCCTTTGGTAATGTAGGCCCGGGTTGCACGCCATGTATTTTATATATTAGCTCAGCTTACTGCGGCACGGTCATTGGAATTAGAGCTGAGCGCGGAGACGCGGTGGAACAAGAGCATGGGAACAGTGATTACGACAGTGTTTATTATATATAGACAAAAGGAAAATATAAGACGAGACGGCGTCAAGGGGGATTCGTCTCCTTCCTCTCACAGTCAGTGAGTCAGGGAAGGAACCTTTGGCAGGAGCGGTTATAGCGGAGTAATTTAATTTAATAGTGCAATTCTCAGGGCCCTTCCCGAAGAGGGAGGGAGACGTCGGCAGTGAGTTGGAGTAGTAGTGGGTCTGCCCGAGTCTGTAAATGCACTGCCTAAACAGTAGTGCAGCAGGCAAAGCCCCCACATTATCGTCATCCGTATAATACCACATAGTTCATCCCCTGACCTAATCCACGGGCTTGTGTTCGTGTGAGGAGCAGTGCGGCGGTGCAACTCCGGTACAAGCCCGCAGCCTTCAGCTCCACAACATGAGACAAGTGTCAAAAAATTGGCTTCAAAGCTCACTGGTGACTATTAGTACAGATTTTTTTTTCAACCAAAATCCCAAAACTCCCACATGCACCCAAATAAATAATGAAACCTCTGGGATAGTCGGGGTTACAAAATTACTATTTCCCTATACCATTACAAAACCAAGCCCCGTAATAATGAAATGGTTTACAATGTGGTAACGCTAATGTATGGTAACAATACATGGTAACGCTCAATAATCTTCCGGATTCCATTTCAGGCGGATCTTCTTCTTTTTTTTCTTTTCTTTTTCCTTCAAACACGTTATTTTTTAAGGCGGATCTTAAGAAGAGATAAATTTCTACAGCCAGTTTGTTGAGTTACAATTATTGTTCACTGTTGAATTGATTCGTTGATCCAGTGTGAAACATTCTGTCCGTATTGGTTCAAATGACAACCACATGTGGTTTCAAACCGTATCCGGGCCAGTAACAATCATCTCCTATGCTACGTATTCGCATTATTTTGAATACACTAGGAAAAAGTTGAACTTGTAAAGTAAGAGGTTCAGTACACGTATAAATGGGGACTGTAAAATATGTATATAGTTTATGCTACGGTTTGGGCTGGAGAAATTCAAGAGAAAACATATACAGAAGAGTGAGGGCTTCCAACTTAAATGATGCCTCAGGAATAAGGACAAATAATAATAATAATAATGGGGAATAATGTCCCTGTGGACTCAACGTGTAATTTAACATCTCTCTTACACTTTCTATATATACCATATCATTATGAACCGGCGGGGAGATTTAAAACATAGTATTAGGCTAAAAGGGTTTAAGTACACATAGGTAGCGGTAGTGCTACGGGGTGCACCCATAGGTCCTCGATACTTTTAAAATATATATGTACACATGTTATGCCTATGCCATACATCTACAATATTTAAATTGCATACGCATACACCCTTCACATGTAATTTGCATGGCAGGTACATATCATACACAACACAGATACAAGTAGTACATATTACATATGCATAGCGCACCCACATATTATAAATGACACATGCATAGCATACGCACTACATATGCCACGCAGTGACACTTGGAGAGTGTCAAAGACTCTGTGGAAATCCCTTGGGTTTACTCGTACACACACGCACACAGACGACACAATCCCATGTTTACTTGTAATTATTACAGGAGCTATACCACTATATTACTACACCACTTCTACTCACTACCAAAGTAAATACAGAGATAAAGAGGATGTCATCGGATTTGATGATGAGTGTGCGTATATATATGCACACTAAAGTTTAAAATGAAAATTAGTTTGCTCTCTCGTTTTTCTTCTTTGTGTGCATGTATATATATATGACGATTCTCTCTTGTCTTTGAAGTTAGTCTGTGGCTTCGGCACAGGGCTTCGGCTGGCCCCCAGGAATGGGAAAGCAAAATGTCAACAATAATGGGCTGCAGAGGCGGTGGACTTTGGCTCTTGCTGCAACTATTCCCATAGTTTTTCCATCCTCACGGGGTGAATCTACTCTGTATACGGACGGGACGGGATGAAAGGCAGCAGCAGGGTCTCATTTTCCATGTGTCCATTGTTTCCCGGTCCGCCGCCGGAGTGGGTTGATTACTCCGTGGTTTCGAATGATGATGACAAACCCTGTCGCTTCTCGTCTGCGAGTGAGTGAGTGAGTGAGGGAGTCCGTCCTTTCACTCACTCGGCAATGGCGTGCACGCCGACTATAGACTCTGCGGAGAGAGAAGAAGTACGATAGTAGGAGTAGGCGGAGGAGATGGGAATCCCAAGGAGATTGACGAACCAAATGGAAAAGTATAGAAGGAAGGGCTAACCTTTGATCCAACCAGGCTCCCACACCAACAACGCTCATCGGGGAAAAAGGCAGGAGCCGAGCTCCCGATTGATTACGTACTCAACTTTTCCCCATCCACTCGGCTTCTCTGTGGGCCTACTGCTACTGCTACGACTCGAGCGGGATCAAGTCGCGCCTTCCATGGTCTGCGACTGTGGCTTTTTTCCGTGGGTTGACAAGAGGAGGAGGAAGTGGAAGAGAAAAAAATCTGTCGTAGGATTTCTTGGCGTTATTGAGACGCGAAGGGACGCGCGTGGCGTGTTGCTCCGAACAAAATTCCAAAGTCGAACTCATCAGGGGCTGTAACGTCAGGCTCGATCAAGGGCTCAGTCCCTGAAAATAGAGCAGAAGAGGAGAATGGTCGGAGGAAGAGTTAGTTGGGGTTGAACGTGAGCTATAATAGAGCACATGATCCTCTTCTTGAGCAGACCTTGCGGTTGTTATTGACTTCAAAGAGGAGATCGGGGAGTTGAGTAGGGATATAAAGTATCATTCCCGTCTCCATGAATAGACCTGCTTTAGCAGGGAGAGTGACTCTCTCTGTCTCTCTCTCTCTCTCGGCGTGTATTAGGCAAGCCGTATTACATCTCTCCCTACAAATACAAAAGAAGATCAAGATTTGAACAGATCAGCATTATTTCATTGTGGGCTCATTCACTCGCTCTCGGGTTCGGGTTCGTCGGGTCTAGCGTAGACCCCTGTTCATCTCTTGCCAGTTCTCAACACGCTATGCAGTCCACTCTGTGGAGTATATCTTGATCATCTCATCATCTTCCTATTGTTTCCAGCCACTCATCCCCGTTGTCGTCGTCGTCGTGTTCGTCGTCCTCGTCCTCATCATCATGCTGAAAAACATAACCAGACTTTGACTCTGCAGTGCTCCAGTGCGGAGGCTCTTTATCATGATTTTCGCGGCCAAAAAAGTAATTTAAACTAAATGAGCATTTGAAGATTTATATTTTTTCCCCACTGTAACTTCATCATGTGGATACTAACCCATAATTAGGACGGAAGCGTCAGCCTTTTACCCTCCGTGCACCGTACATAAGTTTTTTCATTGACGGGGCGGCAGATGAACCACCGTGGAGATATTCCCTCAAGGTATCAATTATGACTTTACACGCCCCCCTCATGGAATGGAACATCTTCACACATGTAAGGAGAAGGGACAAGCAGTAGAGGGCTCCTCCAAATCCGAATGAACCTGAAAGAGTAAACACAGTTCAAAAACTTTTGAAAGGGATAAGCATACGTACAACCACAAAAAAAAAACAGATATAACCTCCAAGGTCAACGATATCCCATATCGTTCTAAATGACGCTCCTGTTTGTGAGCATCCAAGTAATTAAGGTTGTATTTACCCAAGAAGAGAAGGAGACCGACGACGGTGGGTTTTACCCCGGCTTGTTTTTTTCTGCCCGCCTTACATTGGATGTTGTTGATGAAAATGAGTAGAATTTTGCTACGTAATCCTGTGCTGGTTAGGAAGCAAGAGTAGGACGATGATAAGTAAGAAGTGAGTTAATGCAGTTAAGGTATAGTCCTTATTGCGCATAAACTTGCCCCTTAGGTATTTTCCCGTTTAATCTGGAAAATACAGGTGAGATTTTTAAAACAACTTGGTAAAACTAATGTTTGGGCCTACTCATGACACGCTACTTACCACTACCACTGCACTCATGATTAATTACTCTTCTCTCATTGTCTGAACACCAAGATTCCCGCCCTTTTCGGCCCGAAAACTCGTAAAATGGATATTAATATTTGCCTCAGCTATAAAACCCAAGCTGGGTGGATGACTGTTAACAGTTTTCACAACTTTAGATGTTACCGGCTTAGATCATAAGCGTAGAAAACTTGGGAAAATGAATGATAGGAAAATCGTTGGTTTCCTTGCCAGTTGCTCTCAAATTTGAACTGCCCCGCCAATCCCCGCCAGTTGATTTCAAATCTGAAATTAAGAAAAAATAGATTTGTGAGTCGATAATTCTCGCCATTTGATTTCAAATGTGAGCTCAGCCGATAATTCCCGCCAGTGCCAGTTTTTTTCACATCATAACCGAAACCCAGTGGGTGATTCCCTCCGTTTCATTTAAAATTTAAACCCAGGCGATTATTCCCGCCACAGTGCCAGTTTGTTTTCAAATCGTAATCGTAACCGAAACCTAGTCGGTAATTCCTGCCATTATTGCTTTTGAATTTTATGTGCCGGACAAACAGTTGTACTGGCGAAAAATTGGGTACAAGCACTGCACTGAACTGAACCTTAGATTTCCGCCAGTTTTTTTCGATTTCGAACGATAAATTCCCATCAAAGCATTTCAAATTTGAACTGAGCACCGGGAAGATTCAAATTCAATTCCGGGAAGACGACATTTATTTATTTGACTGTAAAATGCAAGAGGTTAAAATTCATAAA
>WJFA01001664.1:0-19863 GCA_009870155.1 Pseudobourletiella spinata | reverse complement strand
GATCCTTCCATCCTGGAGTGAAAAAAGTTGGCAAAGTTGTCAGGGGACAAGTGCAACTGTAAGTGCCAGTAGATTGAGCGGGAAAATGATATGAAAAACATGAGGTAGCTTACAAAGCTCTCTCCCACTTTATGTGCTCCCTTTATACCGTGTGGAGAAAGTATGGTAAAAACCGTGACTGTGCAGAGTTCCGATTACAAGAAAGCAAGAGAAAGAGACGGACGCACGGAATGAGTAAAAATAGCCGTAGTAGTAGCACCGGAAGAAGGCTGAAAAACTTACGTGGACGGCGAGAAGGAGTAGAAGGTTGGACAGGAGAAGTGCGAAGCCACAGTGGAGATGAACTGGCAGACTGTTGGAATGGGTCACCCGTCGGATGCACTTGGCAGCTCCCAGGACTGTCAGCACTTGAGCGATGGCAGCCACGACGCCCCCGACAGCCTGCAAAAGCCCGTAATCCTTAATTGAACAAGGCACTATATTTGCTTATCGCTCCCCGTCCAAACATTCGGATTAATCTTGCAAGACGGATCCGGGGGAGGCAAAATAATTCCCATACACACACACACACACCCGATGCTCTACCTTTCTCGCCCTCTGTAGCCGGAATCTATGCCCTCAGATTCCCGTTCAATGCCCATCATGTCAACCTTCACCCGATCATTTCACTCGGAAAAAACTTTCAAAAGTCTTCCAATTTGAAGCAAGTAAGGACGACCGACCCTCTTTCGTCCCCCATTACGATGACATTAATGGAATGCGTGTATATGTATGCGTGTATGTCATAGTAGTTGTTGTAGAGCTTAGCTCTACTTGGATTCCAACTCCTTCTGAACAGCTGCCTTGAGCCATACAATAGTAATGACTCTGAGATGGTACACCAAAGGAAGGTACGTGGAGACGCGGGGAGTTCCGGTGAAATCGTAGTAAATTGAACCGTGACGAGGACAGCACGGCGAACAAACCTGTACTTTTTACGGCCCACGCTCCGGAGGGAATACGGGGAGTCGCAGTGGGAAAGAGAGAAGTGGAAAGTGTAAACGAAAAATCTACAACTTTATCATTCGTCTTGCTAAAAGTTCTCACCATTTGGGAGCAAGATTAACGAGCCATGACGTACTTTAACGAACTTCCCTGTTCCCCTGCGCCTCCCTGCATATATCCATACAGATATGTAAATATATATATGGAGGTGGTGTCGTGAGAGGCACCATTGTCCTGTCGTATTGGCAGAATCTAATGCACCTTAACTGGATCAACTTATATTCATCTTAAAGTAAATATATACTTTCCTCCGTTTCCCTCAACCTTTACTCTGACTTGCCTGATATAGGATCAGTTTTTCTCCTCACATCTTCCTCATAATCGCGGGTCCACGAACGAGCGGTAACTAAAGTTATGATTCCAATTATCCCGCTTATACTGTTTGAGTTGACGAGTTGAAATGTGGACCATGGTCCATGCATCTTGACTTTATTAAACCTAACATTACGTCTGTTTCTGCTACGTCCCCGTTAGCAGTTTTTCCTCCCAACGCAATTAAATTCAAGATATGAAGTTATGACCGTGAGTGGTGTTTGAACAAATACACAAAACCCCACTCATTGAGAAATCAAGGTTTTCCCGTCCTCCTGCCATAGCCTGTCCTGCCTCGCCTTACTGTCCCATGTTCTCATTACCTTCAAACCACTATGCATTCAGGAGAAAAGTTAACTCTCGAGCAGGTATAATTTGTTTATTATGTAATTACAGGAGTCACCTATACACAAACGCAAAATCCATCATCCACCCTGTTCACTGGATTCTAAACTTACTGCCCAACAGAGAATGAGAGCTCTTACTACTATTAAAACGGTGAGGTCAGGATGGGAACATCTCTGTACAATGCTTACCATCTAAGAGGAAAAAAAGCTCATAATTCGATTACCCCAGATGATAAAATCGGCTCGCACCACGTCACTGTCCAGAAGTCACACGGAAACCCAACTATACAGCGCCCCATAAACTCATTTAGGAGAGGATGGAGCGCAAACCTATTTATAAACAGGTAATCTAACTACCCAGTGGTCAAAACAGGGGAAGCTAGGGGTGAGCCTAATATATGATGGGAGAAAGTTTATAATATGTTGCTAAAATTGATTATGCTCATGCACTAATTGCGTGGATCTTCCGAATTTGGAGATTCCTTTACCTTATACAACAGAGAGGGTGGTTGGAATTGGAACGCTGAAATTATGAGAATGAGTAGGGATCATCAGTTTTTAAATTTCAATGAGCACAAGTTTACTGCTGACGTATTCGTTTGAACAGGAGAGCATGTTCCAGAAAATTCCCAGGGACCCACCGGAGAAGAAAATTTACACGGGAGGGACCGCGAGAGGTTTTTCACGTGACAGTTGGGAATAATTGGACGTGGAAGATGAAATGCAGGAGGGGCGATGATGGCAAACTTGAGTGGGGATGGTAGTAAGAGGAGAACCAACTTACGACGGCGACATATGCCCATATATACACATGTAAGTTGGGCTATTACACATCCCCTTTGCTTTGTTCCACTAACCGCCTACGGTTACAGTGGAATGACATTTTGTAGTAAATAGTAGAGTATTAACACTGTTACTTATCGCACTGCTGGTTGACTGAGCTTCCACAATATTGTGTACAATGGCGGGAGGGCTATAATAATTGTTTACGTTCGTACATCCCGCCCTCCCACTTTACCCGTGTTGATTTTCCCGGTTCTTCAGTGGCAGTGACGGATGGGATGGGGTGGAGAATGGCATGAAATGAGAGAGAGAGAGAGAGAGAGAAAGAAAGGATCGGAGAAACTATGCTTTTGTCGGTTCCTTCCCGAGACGCAAACCCACGGACCCCATCTCCGCTTTCAAGTGTACACATAGAGAGAGAATAAACTAACTCTTGTCTGAATCCGCGGCGACTCATGTCACCTTATTTGCGCAGATGGATGGAATAGTAGCATTAATTTCCTGAGAGTGTCTCCACCATCTCAAATATGTAAGTATGTATGCGTCTGTGTGTGTGTGTGTGTGTGTGCTTGTATGCAGAGACCATGTATTGTTAGTCTTATTCGAATAACATGTGAGATAATTTACCTGGATAATCCTCCCCGCAACCTCCTCCTTGTGGTAGTCATTATACTTGTCACCAAAATAGACGTACATGACGGAGTCGATCCTGCCACGGGATATGACATCTGCCAGACCGGCCTGGGGAAGGCTACTACTGGCGGATAATGAGCCCATTGCCGGACTCCTCTCAAACGAGGTTCCCATCTCCACATTATTGTTATTGTTATCATTGAGACTGGTGTACGCGGAATTGGAATAGTAGCCGCGTCGGACTTCCCCATCCCTCCCATTGCTGAACTCCCCATTCTTGGGGTGGAGGGACTGGGCTGTACGATTGAGAACCCTGGCAAGTATCTCATCATTGATTCGTTTGCGGAGCACAGTCCGCCCTGGCGGCGGCTCACCGTAGGCTTCATCCATATTTTCTCTGTCCCCTCCACCTCCTTCCCCACCGCCTTGCTCCTCTTCAATCTCGCCGGGGTTAGAGGGTTTTGCCGGAGTGGTGGGGCCGTCCCCAGCCCCCTCCCCGCTAGCATACTCGGCCGCGTCGTAGTAATCACCCGTGAAATTGTTGCTGTTGTTATCGTCTGGGTAGACACCACCTGAGGATAGCCATTCGGGGTAGTAGATTGGATTGCGTAGTCGCTCTATCCCATGCGGTTGTTTCCGCCGCCGGCCATTCGACTCCAGGAACGTGGTTCGCATCGTACTGAGGGAGCGTTTGCCCAAGTCGCCCCCTAGCAGGTCGCTACCTTTGAAAATGGTCACGGCGGGTGGCTGATCATCATCTCTCTTCCTCAAGCCTTGACCCTCGATGACTTGGAGGGGTTCAAGGGGAATGGCTGAGGTAGTGGTCGGCGGTGTGGTTGAAGTTGGTAGGTGGGAGGGGATGGGGAATAATGACGACGTCGAACCACATTGATCCGGACAAGGTGTTGTCAGCTCCGGCTCATTTGGCAGCGGCTCAACTCTCAGGATAGTCTCATGCTCATGTGTGAGATTGAGCCGGGCCGAGCGTGTGCTGGACCATAATTTGCGGAGGAAATTCAAAGATGAGGATGATTGCTTCATAATTTCCCCATCATGATCCACTGCCGAGCCGGTTCTGTGGATGTTCGAACCACCACCACTGCCACGGCCGCCGGTGGGTGGTAAAGCTGTTGGTGAGGGCGGTAATGATGACGGGGGAAGACGGGGTGTTGGGAGCATTACTTCCTCCGCACTCCTATCTGACTTGGAAATGGCGGGGATTTTCACGGCTGGGGCTCGCACTGGGGAAAAACTCCGTTCGGATGGGATAATGGATGTTGCTGAGGCTGCGGTGGTTCCTGGGGCGGGTGGTGACTGACTTGCCGCCGCTGCCACTGCTGCGGAACGTAGGATCCGTCCCCACTGGCTAAACGAGCTCTGCTCCGGGATTAGCGTCCGCTGTGTAACTTTTGATGTCACAAATTGACCATTAGGCCAGGATTTAGATGGAGAAGGTGTAATGTTATCCCGTATTCTAAAGTCTTTCCCCGACATCATAGGGATGGTGTTCATGCTTTCGGAGAGGCGCGGAGCGGGAGCTTCCGTGGAAAATTTCCCGCTTCGGTGAGCCTGGTTGCCGTTTATCGGGCTCGCAGTGGTAGCACTTCTTCTCGGGCCGTCTGATTCTGTAGCCGCCGGATCCAGATGCTCCGTACTGATCCGTAACAGCATATTCCCCGTCGTCCTTGCTGAGGGCATGATGTTAGTCGCGGGTTCGGACGACGGCTGGGATTGTGGGGTAGAGGAACACAAGACTCCACGGACCGGCCCTTTACGAAAATCATAAAGCACAATAATTTTATAAAAGGTTTCACCTCCATAAGCCTTAATATAATTTCCGCAATCCTCTCCATCCGCTTAGCTCCAGCGGAGAAGCGTAAAATACGTACATGCGGGCTTTCCAGGGTCTTTTCACGCTCCGCCGACATAATGACAGACGGTTCTCATTCCCCGCGCTCACCGACGAGCTGGCAGTCATATTGCTTGGCTGCTGAATCCCTCTTTATGTAACTACAGACGAGTAACTGCGGACGAGTTTAAGGGGAGCTTTTAAACTCATTCGTGTGCATCATAATCAGCAAGGGTTCATGTTCGCTTCGGAAATTATGTTCCGAGGAGGGCCACGCTGCCTTCGTTCAATTGACGCTTACTTGAGCATGAGTTGCGGGAGGGGGTTGAATACTTTTTACTGTGGCGACGCCGAAGACCCCGCACTTTCCAAGTTAAATGGGCCCTGTCAATTTTCATACGTAAACATGTGGTTTAAAAGGGATATGTTGGCATTGGCTCTCGCTCGGTCTCTGTCTGCCTCCTATTACATGCCTACACATGGCCGTGCTTATGTCTATGAAGGGTTGCCAAGAGGAAGTGCGGGAGACACAATGTGAGTTAAAATATTGTGTAAAGATTATCCCAGATTTATACTCTTGTGGGACAACATTGATCTTGTTCGCTTCGTTGGTTTCGTTCGACTTGGTGAGTTCGTCCGTTGGAAAGGGCCGGAAGTCGGAAGTGAGTAGGCTACCGGGCCCTTCGGTTATAGAGAATTGCGGGGGGAGGATGAGGATGACGTTCAATGCCTATATCTCACCCTGTGTGCTGGGAGTGAACGTTTTTGTATATCCTTATGTATAACCACCACTTCCGGTATTGACTCAGAGTGCGCCATTGTTTTCCCTATCTCCGGAAAAGACAATAGATTTGGCTCCAGTGGAACCTTTTTTGCATGGTGAATCTCGGATGTACACATTATTTATGTATAGAAACGGCTGAATGGTCGTAACAAGGGCCAGTAGTGGCGCCAGTTTGAACATTTTACCCTGCCATAATGAAGGATTTGGCAGGCAGCTGGGGCTGAGGACCAGGGAGCCTCATGAAATTTTAATGGTGAATTTTTACGGAGATTTTTGGGAAAATTCCAAATATTTTCAATGATGCCCCCTGACGTGGAAAGAGTTTTTGGCTCGTTAATAATTTCCCCTGACGTCTTCTCCTCTCCAGTGTTCTGTTGCCTTTGCCCTTTTTGATGGAGCGCCATTGTGCAGGAACCGGGGCCGTGGCTCGTGCTTCCACACATAGATCCCCACTGCACCATCTTACGCCCGGCTATGACGCATGCAGGAGTAGGTATTAATCGACTGTGCCTATAGGGTGGGTGACTTTTTCCTTGACGGATAGGCATAGGCGAAGGAAAGTAATTCATTCATCCAGAATTCATGAATTTCCAACCTCCTAGTTTTACTTCTAACTGGTGCAATATACACTGGATCTCAACTCCGTCTCTCTCTCGTACAGGTGCAATAAAATATGAATTCCAGCAAAAAAGGTGGGCTCTGCTCTTTGGGCAGCTTTGGCTCTCCCCATCGACTGCATGTGGGGCATGGATAAAGTACAAGGAGTTTTGAGCGTATAAAAATTACTTTATGGTTCCGTTCGTCCTCCCTCCGGAGGTCGTAACTTTGGCTTATCAAGTCACATTTCCATAACTTCGCATAGTGGACCTGGCCAGAGTTGAGGATCCGAAACTGGCCCAGTGTGATGTAGTGGGTTATTCCGTAATTTGTGCTTTCACCCCAATAATTCACTAATTTACAACTTGGCTTCGGCCACGCTACCAGTGCCCCACTTTATATGTAGGAGTGTATAATGCGTGGTGCTCGTCCCTTTTCGCCGAACCCACAACCCATAATACTACCTCCATAATGCATTTCCTACACACGAGTTTCCAAAGCTTGCCTCTCATTAGTCAGAGTCATATCATTCCTTCCAGTTTCGCGTTACCGCCGGGATCGCATAACTTATCGCTGATAACCAGCGGAGCATGACGGGTCGTACAGTCCGGAACCGACTTACAGCCTACGGATATGGAAGCCTACCTTGGCCCCGCGTAATTGGGATGATAATTGGGAGCAATAATGCGAACTCACACCCGACAACTAGGGCACGTACGCCGGGATAAGGAGGAATCCCAAAGTTTCCCCCAACTTATACGTATATACCTCTGCTATGACCTAAGGCTGTCATTCTGCAAGGATACTGGGAAGAGAACCGGAGTAATTCCTGAGGTTTCTAATGCCTACTAACGCTCCAGCCATTCAAATAATTAGGAGAGCCCACGTAAATGTCATGTTTCGGGCAGCAAGGATGTTCACAGAGTAAACTTGGTATGATTCAGCAGAGTCGAGGGGTCTCTGGAGGGAATCATACCGTAGATAATAAATTGGTTTCATCTCAGATTCCATGCAAATGCAGGACATCGACCAAGGGCATATAGCAGCGACTTCCTTGCCTTCGTCACTATGAAAGTACTTGGTCTATCATTGTGGTAAAAGTTCTCCAAATATTCAGGAGAGCAAATACTAGGAGAAGGGAGAGAATGGCGGGATGGGAGCCAGGAAGGAAAAATACAAAGCTCTCAGTTACCCTGGCCCAGGGCCAAACTGCATTAACAGGTAATCTTCTCCACTCCAAAGGTTTCTTACTGCCGTACATTGACGGAGACACACGGATTGTGTAAGGGGATAGAGTGGGCTAACGACTCGAAGAGATAGTAGGCACACTACTGCAGGGGTGATCATGAACAGAGGCTGACACTTGGCCATCCCTCTCTGTCTTGTACGTCTTAATCTATATTACAAATGATCCCTCCGCTCCCGGCCCAATTCTTTGCTCCAATGCTGTAACAGCGGAGGCGAGAAGGTGGGGGGGGGGAGTTTCTATAACATTAGTTGGCTGGGCTTGGTAGCGGATAGCCAGAACTGCCATATATATGTTGGGTGAGCAATCAGTGATCCTGTACTGGATTCTCTCTCTGCTATCAATTCTGGTAACGTCTGCTAATAATTCATCAAAAGCCTACATGATTTCCCCACGCTCAATTTAATCGCACTAAATCGGTCCAAATGGACCCTACACGCCTTCATCCCGCAGCCGGTCGCTAAATGTCTTTTGGGATTGTTTCTTTTTATCTTCGGCTGCCATCTTCTGGTTTTCCAGACCTATCTTTCCCCCTGTGAAAATCCGCGGTGGGTAATTACTGTCCCTGCCGCTTGCGATTTTGCGGAGGAGGAAATCGATGAGCCTTCGATCTGTAGTGCTCCATTCCCATTGATATTTTTGGGAGTGGATGATGTGCATTTGAGTGAATGTGTTTGTGAAAGTTTATGTGTATGTAAGAGTGCGCCTGCGTGTGTTTGCGTGTGAATGCACATCAGGTTGTGTAAGAGTACGTATGTGTGTGAGTTTGCATTCTTGAGTGTATGTATGCACGTGTGAATGTTCATGCTTGTGCATTTGTCTGTGTGTTGGTGTGTGTCTTGGTGGTCTAATATACGTCGGGAAAACAGAATGCCATATTTCAGCCCAGATGTAGGGACGCGTATGCTGAAGGACCCTAGTGCACACCTCTCGAATGTTATCCTGTATGGGTATCAAAGTATGGATGTGACGGAAATGATTATGCGATTTACCATGATAAATTACTGGTACAAGGGAGGACTCCTCCGATGGGACGACAGAGGCTGGAAAATGACGGTCCTTTGTCGTACCCGCGTAATAATAACCGGCTAGGAGTTCCAACATGTCCGTGGCGACTGATAAAATTTGCTCCTCCACAAAATAGCAGGGCTAAGCAACCGGCCGCGGGTTGAATGGACTCATTTTTATCACACGAAACTCCCCTAACTGCCACCACCAGGAACTCATAGAATGCGCTTCGCTCCGGAGTTCCTTTCATCCCCGCCCCTCCGCGGCTCCCGAACTTTTACGGGCACAAACAGTGAAACCATGATCGACCGTATCATTCAATAGAAGTATGATGCGTAGCAAAAGGCAATAGGATGACACTGAACGCTTCCTCAACCCCGCACTATGACTGCTATTGCATTGCTGAAAGTTACTTCCACTTCTCTGGTCTTATTGTTTACTACTACAACAGCCACCCGCTTCCCGCCCCCTATGTATATATAGTACAAAGAATCTCGTACAAGAAACCCATTCCTACGCCCCAGTTGATTCACTGTTGCCGAGGATGCACATCACTCTGTGATAGAATATAGTAGCTTTTATGCAATTATCTTTTCCCTGTACGCCGCCACAGCGCCTGGCAGAGGGAGGGACGTGAGCACCCCGGCTAAGATGATCTTCATTAGTGAAACCAGTGAAAACTCATGGGTTTCGGGCTCTTCCTGTTTGAATTAAAGTAAAATTGGGTGAGACAACGGGTTAACGGGTATGAGCATGACTATGCCGTAAAAGGCTCACAGTGCTACACCCTACACCACATGGTACTTGGTTTGCCCTTCGTGATCCCCTCAAGTGCTCCAAAGTGTTCGTATCAAATTATCAGCCTTGCCGCGTATGCCACTATCAAACACATCATATGTGACACCGTTCGTGCCTATATGTATACATTTGCACAAATATTCGAAGGAAGTAGAAATCCAGGCTTAGGGGTAGTGGAATTTAATTAAAAGCTCCTAACGCTACCGTTCGTAAATAAAGCATGATGCACCACCATTGGCATGGGCCCTCCCTGTTCCTTATGTATTTCAATTAGTGAAGTTGCGGAACGCGTGGGGGAGGCCAGACGAATGAATGTTAAACTGATACATTGAGTGAGGCAGTTAATATAATAGTTCTACCCACTCCCTCCCTCAAATATGTCCCCCTATATAAGCATTTGACTTGCGGCTAGAAGCAAACCATAAATGTTTTGAGCAACAACAAATTCCGAAACGCCATTGCGAAACTTTACAATGTACACTTTTCTCTCGGTGTATGCCACACCGTTTGTGCCCTCGACAATTACGGAGACGTTATCCAAAATTCATGTCCCACACATTCGCTGATGTGTTTCCATACGGTAGCGATAGGAGCGGGGAAGTCAAATATTTACTCTCAGTTTTTGGCCCTCAAATAAATAGGGTGAGCATGAACTGGTAGCCGTATCGGGTACTAAAAGATGGCGGTGGGTCAGGAGGGATGGTTTGTTGGAGCATCCGCAAAAACTTGGGAACCTCCTCGCTGTGACGTAACTTGAAAGGTAAACAGAGCGGAGAGGAATGATATAACGGAAGGAACCCCGCATGACCTCTCTACACTACACTATATTTTACGTGAGCTCTGAGACTCCCGAATTCTCCAAGTTTGGTGAAAAGCTAAGTAAGCATGCATGCATAGGCGTGGTACCATACTAAAAGCTTTGTATTTCCAGGTATACTACAGTATACACAATCCCTCCGCTCATTCTTGTGACACTAAGATTATAGCACCGTACCATTTCCTCCAAACAAAACAGTCTCGCGTCCTTCCAATTGCTCACTTCCTCTCATCCTCTTGTTGACTTGCATATACGCGCGTGTAAGGACATGCAATTATAGTTAACTCCAGCCGGGGTTTCATTCTCCTACGCAGAAGAGGAGAATGAGTGCTTGGTGGGCGGCGGGCGGAGGTAGGATCTATACTGGCTTTGATTTCCTAAAGGACCTCCCGGCTCCCCTCGAGCGTGTGGAATGGGAAGGGAAACCTGATTTTGTACAGGGGACAAGAGCAGCCGAGCTGCGCCAGTCTATTATTTACACTGGCTTCAGGCTTACGCCGAGTAATCAATCTCCTTGGTGGAAGGAATGCTGAACTGAGCTTGACTTGCATTATGTCCTCCCCGTGGAGAATCTCACCAGGGTGGAGTATCTGGAAAAAGGGAATAGTAGTAAGGTTCCTTAAGGAGCGCCCTCAATCTTTTATACATATATGGGCCATTTTATAAGACTCCGCCGTATGTGTAATAATACTACTATGTGGAGCAGGGGAGCCAATCTGTGAAACTGCATTTATTTACATTGGCAATGGTGGACGATGAAGCGTATAAATTTTATGTGCTTTTAATCAGCTCCCTTCTGCCTCATCTTCCTCGTGGGGAGGAACCTATACTCCAATTCACTCTAGGTCTATTGCTCTCATTCTCATCCACAGGCATATATACGTATAGGAGACTCTCCCTCACATGCCCCCACTCACATGATCACTCTTTGGTGCTCTCTTACGCCCAAGTTTTTTCGTATTCCCTCCACGAATATTTTATGCCTGACTGATGCAAGTCTTCATTTCCTAGGCCCCACAGTTACTAGTTCCCAGCCGGGATACTCTACCTCGCTGCCTCCTCTAGCAGTTACATCCAGCGGAGCGAGTAATCTAGTTTTATTTTTCTCATAATTGATACGGAAAGAAGATGGAGAGGATAGAGATGGATAGATGGGGAGAGAGAGAGAGAAGGGCAGAATGATCTCATGTAATTTTAGAACCATCTCCTCGTTTATACGACCCGACCAGCAGATATCTATTAGGGATTGATTTTTCTGGGAAAAGGATAAAAATCCAATGGTTTCCGTCCTGGAAATTTGAAGGAAAAGGAAAAAATATTATCTTCGGGGGAACTGACCAGAGTTGAGATGAGGAGAGAAGACTTTATTGATGATGAGGACGAAAGGGTGGTTGTGGAGGAGGAAGAAGTACATAGTTCAGTCAGGTTCGCCATTTATACATATGTGGGACGTGCCATGGAAGGGCTTGCTGTGCATTTCCCTGCTCTTCCAGATCTCATATAGTTAAGCCTGATCTTACCATTGCTAACCTGACCATACCTCGTCCAACTTCACTCATTCCTGTCTTGTACTTCTCCAGTGAATCCAACTCTAAATTGGAGATCCTACCTATTTATAAAGTGACTGGGCTGTGGGTATGAGTATGGGGACGTGATGCAGCACTGTGCGAATGGGAGAGCGAGAGAATGCGATAATGCCCACGGCCTGGAGCCACTATTTCTCTACATTTATTCCTGTCCAATTCCGTCCCTTTGCGACCTAGCGGCTGCGTGACCTGTCTAATTCCGTGCCACAGTCCACACCCGTCCGTTTCAACTCCTTGGCGAAGACAGAATTCCACAAGCTCATCGGAGAACAGATACATGCAGAGAAAAATCCATACAGAAGCATGTTCACGTACATGTGTATGTACACCAATCTAGAATATACGACCCCAAGTTCACTGTTGTAGTTAATTGCAATTCCAGGTGCGGAGCAGTTTCCAACTGACATACTCATTAATTTGCAGGTTTATAAGATCGTGCGGGTGTCTGTCAATGTGCGTCTGTCTGTGTCCTATCGTGCACAGTAGCAGGGGTACTTCTCAACTTCTTCGGATTTTTTACGTGCCGATGTAGTTTTTAGGTGTGGAGATGGAATGGCGTATGCAGCCGGCTATGCTCTCAAAGTGATTGCAGATTCACTATTTCCTGCTGTCAGGCTTATATCGACATGAAATGGTGGGACTGTAAATCCCTATACGTATATAAATATCCAATAATCACACGCCAAATATTTTAGAATACCTAAAAATAGGTACTACCGGTATCGGTATCAGGTTTAAGCGTATTTACTGTAACTAATCGATGATTTTTTCGATCATGATGATCGATGAATATTCAGTATGGGTGTCGTGGTCGATCGGTACGCCTATTTTTTTTATAAATTTTATTACTGCACATACTATAAAAACACGCAAGCCGGCACAGGACACACACTCGTATTTCCACGTACATACACGAGCACATTTGTACAGATTCTTATTACATACGTAAGTTCGAGTAGGCCAAACTAACCAATTACATTTCCCGTATTCCTACCTTCGCACACTTTCCTAAATTGATTCTACTATTACGCTGGAAATACGGGGTATGTGTATGAACCCAAGTCTAGAATTTTAGCGACTTGGAACAAACTCTATCGTGACGATCTTGAGCTATTAACTCTTCGCTACTAAAAATATTTCCGTAGTTCCTAGTCCTTTTTTTCGTTCTATTATAGCATTACTCCTTATGTTCCATTTGCACCGGAGCTCGAATAAAAAGTTACTTACTGTTCATCATAGCACTAGATAATACACGAGATTCGAAAAATATAGAAGGTAAACAGAGTGCAAAGTTGGGAGGAAATTGCCCTTTGCAGAAAGAAATGATTGACATACATGCCAAAAGATAGAAAATCTTCAAGGTGACCGGTTCACTTCTCCAGGATGAGAAATCTTAGTTCCGAAGACCTTTGTGCCCAATATCTATTTAGTTATTTGTACGAACCATTTGGGGGCCAGAATTAGAGATATGTTGTGGACAGGACGCTATCCCCCCGAAGGAAGGAAGCAATAAGATGGGGCGAAGGGGAGTGGTAGTTCATGGTAGAAAAATGCTAGCGAGGGAGAAATAAAATGGAAAATTGTTCTTGTTCTTCCTCTTGTTGTTCATGTTCTTCCACAACTATTTCTACACAATCTGTTACCGCCGCAGCAGTAGCCTGGAATACCGAACCGGGCCTCTCCATGTATGCCACTCCTCAGTGAGAGGTAATGTTCAGAGTCATTATGATTTCTGACCTTTATCTAATGTTCGGAGGCGTATGCTCACAGTGCCCATTCCGTGTTCAGTGAACTGGCTTGCCACGACCACCACAGCCAGGCCAGCCTATACATAGTACACACCGGGTGAAAGTCATGATGGGTTGCTACTGATTCTGCAAGAAGGGCAGAAAGGAGCAGAGGTCTAGCTGGTGGTATGGAACCACCACAATGACCACATAAATATTGTATGATGGCTCATCTTTCCTTAAATATTGAAGTGTTATGTTCTTGAAGAAAAGTTCGATTCCGGGCCATTTATGGACACTGGGCACATACACACATGTACACCACCACAAAGGCATAGATAATCCAGCATTCTTGGCAGTAGGTCACATGTACAATGGGACCCTCAAGTACGATAACGATACAAACATTAAAAGGCTTGCCTAGACCACCGCATATGCTCCACAGCAATAAATCGTGAAGGCATATCCTAAGCCTGGCATTCCTTTGTATTCTTCCGCAATACAACCTGAATTTGAGTTCCACCACTAAACGCGCTCTCCTAAACCCAAGTATGAAAGATCAAGCTATTCTTCACAGGAAACTGGTGGTTACATTAAACTGCAGGTACACACCGGAGGGAGGTCCTCGGTGGGGCAACGATATTGTAAAAATTGTTGAGATGTGTGCAGTTTATACTGCACACAACTAAGGAGAGCCGTAGAGAAAGGCGAAGACGGTTGACTTACCATGACTGGAGGAAAGACAGATGGACGTCAGAAGGAGCCAGGAAAAGAAGCTGAGTGAGGCTCGCACATGCTTTCCCGTCTTCCACTTCCACTTCTGAATCAGCATCTGTAAAAAGAGTAAGAGAGAGAAAATCCACCTCATCAGCATTAATTCGTCGACAGGAATCACAGATGGCTTCTTTCCCCTTCACATAGAATTCCAGCTGGCTTCCCTTTAATAAATCGTCCTTTTTCCCTTGTATAAAATCCGATTTGGCCATTCCTTACTATTCCCGTCACAGGAGTGCACCATGGTGCTATAATACGATAACATTCTTCCTTCTCGTCCTCCAATGACTCCCCCCTGTCCTCCCAGCCATCAACTGCCGTTTTCGGCCTGCACAATACTGAACACGATGGGGGCGGATGGTCAGCACAAATCCTTTAACGGCACTGTACCATTCTCTTGGTCGTTAAAAGTATCATCATACGCTATTATTATATCGAAGGCTGAACTGTAAAACGTGTTATATCCGAAATAATTCTTTTACCGGACGCTCCGCTCGTCAGCCGTATCGTATCCCTACGAAAATCTAAATTATAGCACTACAACCAATTCTATCGGCTATTTATGGTATGATGAGCTCATTAGGGGATAATTTTCCTAATAGGCATAATAACGTAATGTTGGAAGAAAATCTTTGCAGAGATTTTTCTTGGCTGCTCAAAATTATATATATAAATACTTTTTCTCTGTAGTCATGGATATACTGACCATTCAGGTTCTGGCCAAAGAGCCGCAAATCCTTGGCACAGAACGGATGCAAATGCTTTTGCGCTGTATTCATGGATATGCTTACCGTAATACAAGTCCAAACCCAAGGGCCGCAATTCCTTTAGCCAAAAATGAAATGAACTGACAGTTGGAGAGACGACTACAATAACGAGATCCGCAGTAAAATTGCCATTATTTCCTCATCTCCTGTTTCCCGTCCGGAATAGTCAAACTTCAGGATTTAACATGGATCCGAGAACATGGAAAGTATTCCCGGAATTTCTAATCCACTTTCAAGCCAACCGGTATATCAATGCTATGCCAGCGACCGTAAGCTCATGCACTAACCATCATATATCTAGGAGCTACTCTAGAATACCGCAGCACACACCGACTGGAGATGATGGGAAACTTCGTATGTGGGTGGAAATTTAAATCAACTATTACTAATACTTGAGTAGCAGATAATTAAGGTTGTTACACGATCATTACCCCTCAGCCCACACTTAATCCGACCTCTAGCTCCACGAATCCCTCCGTAATATCAGATGAATCCACTCCTTCGTTGAAAAGTAATATGATGAAAACCGCATACTCCCAATCACTTCCACTACCCTTTCCCAGCGCACGAGTATAAATAATAATAAAAACAATTAACTCTATTCAGAAGGAAACCCCACAGAGGACACCCACCGCTGGCGCTGCTGCTCCTGTTCAGGTAATAAATTGGAGAACTGGCAAAGAGCTGCAGAGATATTGCTTCCCTGCCCCCATCCCCCATTTCACACACACACAAGCAATCAGGCTTTTAGACAATTAAAAGAAAATGTCCCAGCCGTAACCAAAAATTACAGGGGCTCATAAGTTGAGAGAAGTTAATTGGAATTGTACTCACGTCCCTCGTGTAATCAAGCTAGTATTAGATACAGGTTATATGTGTGCACATAGTGGTAATCATGTGGAATTTAATCAACTAAAATGAAAAGAAACCAGCAGAAGGAAAGCTGATCTCTTATGGTAGCGGTAGGAGATTTATTGAGAGGCAAGTAGCCGTATAATGTTACGTTAAAGGGTAGTAGTTACGTACTTTGCATACTTCGTCAGAACTCTCCTTTTTAATAAGTTGATATTTTCCTTTTAAAAATCAAGCTATTCCGGATAATTATGCCCCATAAATTTTGGGCGATTGAATTTCCTATTTGAACATGAATTTTCTTCTCTGCCCTCTTCGCTCTCATCTTCTCGTGCTTAAATCTTGGGGTCGTAATTTTTGTTTTCATTACTATGCCTGGACGAAATATGATAGGGTACATAGTTAATATCCTTCTTTTTGATGTGGTAGGCGGGGATCCTGCTCACCATCTCACCCTACCCTAACCGTGACTAGGAGTTTTCGGTACTATTTTATAGTAGGTTACACAAAGTACAACTACAACTACAAACAAGCTGTCAACAGAAGCCTAATGGACTCAGATTGCTAGATTAGGAAGAAAATTGGGACTGTAGTTATTAGACAGTCTTCAATAATGGTCGATTGTTGGATAAAATGCTTTAGCTACAATAGCTAAATAACTACAGCAGTTCAAATTTTTTCCTCAAGGTCATCCAGATCGACAGTAGTGGTTTCAGACAGACTGACAATGGGACGTTTTCAGGCCGCGGCGCACAGCACCGACACCCTATACAACGCGCAGCTCATCCATAACGATTGCCTCACTGAAAGCAGAAGGTGTGGAAACTCAGATTTGACCCTTCTTGAGGGTCACAAAGTTTGAGGTCAATAGTTGCAATACGTGCAAACTGAAAAATCCCATGTTAAATCCCATAAGGATTTTCCACTTTTAAATTTCGAGTGAGTCCCCATTAATGAGTGTCCCCATTAATCGAGTGAGTCATAGGACGAAAATTTGCTTCGAATTGTTTTTACCTCTAGGCGGTGAAATGTTCAGAAAATTAAAAATATTGGTTTTTTCAACTCTCAAAGTGGATAATACCCAAATACTAAAACAGCAGCAGAGCCGTTTTTGAGCGTATTTTCAAAATTCACTCGAAATCCGAAACTGGAAAACCCTTAAGGAATTTAACATGGGATTTTTTAGTTTGCAAGTACACCCCCCTTTCTACAATTTGGCCCAAAAACTTTGTGACCATCTGGTTAGGTCAAACTTGAGTTTCCGCACCTCCTGCTTTGCAGGAGGTAATCTTTATGGATAAGCTCTGCGCTGCACAGGGTGTCGGTGCTGTGCGCCGCGGACACCTGCGAATGTCCCCTTAAGAGTGCTCAGGGTGTCGTAGAATAATGCAGTTTTTTATGGTGATGAAATCTGAACCGTGGAACCTGTTGAATCTTTAAAATTTTGCTTGGTGCTACTAGCGCCTAAATCTAATGCTTTACACCAAAGATATCAGCATGGAAAAGTTTTAATGGTCGGTTAACATTTAGTGTAGCAATGATATATAATGAGAATTTGATAATATATTATAATAATAGATAATGGTAATTTTAGGTAAAAGAATTCAAGAGGAAGGAGATGACGAGAAAGAATCAGCAGTCACAAAAGTATAAATCTACACTGTACGATGCAGGTGTCAGGGTCAGAAATCCCACTCACCTCATCACTACTGAATAATTTGAAGATGTATCCTCTGATGCAATCCCAAATGGGATTTTGAATTTTTCATCAGAAATATTCCAGCGTTCGAATATGCAGCTTTGATATACTTTACGTTAGAAATTACGTGCATGAATTTAATGGGGGGCAATGATGTTCAAATTTTCAAACTTTGCCTTTCTTTAATTGTGTGAGTGGAAAGCATATTTTGCAAACTTAGATATTTGTACATGTATTTTATACTTGTAGCCATGACTGTTATGATAAGCAGTTTCAAAATGTACTACTTGCAAGATTCAAACAAAACTTCACAAAGTTATCTCGTATGAGATGTACAAATTTGAAGGTTCGTGATTGTTCGATACTCTAAGTCGTAGGAAGAATATTGAAGTGTGAGTCCCCGACAACCGAAGTCCCAAAACCATTAGTCCCATTCACAGTGCTACTTCGTCGCGTTGTTTACGTAGGTAGATACCCGTTTGCATTACATGCCCTACTCTCTAAGTTTACTTTATCCTACAAAAGGTTCCACAGCAGGTTGGCCCACCACGCTTCTGCATCTCGCCAATACTCTCCTCCTTTCTGTAGTCACATATGAGGACGGTAAGGGACTCACGTCGGTACATAAGGTTGCGGACTCCGGTGAGGACGCAATTCGGAAAGTTTTGCCTTGGGCGACGTTCCAAACTTTTTTACTTGATTAATTTTGACTACTTTTTCCGCCTTCATTCATGCGGGAGCACTCTGAGTCGGGCCTAACGGATTTTCGGACCATTTGGATCCTGTTCCTGGCTATTTCCATATGCGCAACCTTGTTTCCTCAGATGCCGAAGGTAACTCGGCCAGTGGAAGCAAAATATTCAGAAAAGGTAGTGCAATTCTGTACCGACCATTCCGGATGGACGGACAGCTGATGCGATCAAACATAGTTATGGTGAATGCACTGTGGAATGAGATTTTCTCATCTCCCTCGAATTATGCTGATTAGAAGGTTGCGATGTTCTCTTTGTTCCACAGTTTTTTTCTATTTCGTTGAAGAATTTTCCACAATGATGATGGTCATGGTTGTATGCGACATTTAAAATTCCAGGAAACGATGGAAGTAGTTACACAGAGAAGTATTCCAACTAGCAATGCTAGTAAGTATATCACCTTTCCCTCGTTGTACAGACTCGCCCTCTATCTCTCTCTCTCTCTCGCTCTTTCTCTCCTTCTCTGCAGTTGACGCTGACTAGATTTCAAAGGGATTGTGAATCAACTTTGTTATTCGTCCTACGAATCTTCCGCCTCTCAATTTATGCCGACGTCTTCTTCAAAGTGGAGGGTAGAGGAGAATATGATCTTACTCGGCCTACTCACTTCATCCCTGGCCCATTTCTGTTCCTATTTCAGAAAATCCTTCGGTTCCAGATCTTTCCCAAAGGTATCTAAATAATGCAGGTAAATACCATAAGAGATTTGGATCTATATCTTTCTACTGAAGTGAAGAGTGACTGTGGATCGTATAAATACATACTCAAGTGTCGTGCTTACGTCCCTATATCATCGTATTTCCAACTGACTTTGAAGTCTCATGCCTCGCAAATCCTTCTACCACTTCAAACTTTTCAAAGGTTGGACCAGCAACAACCTTGAATTTGGATGTGAAAGCTGAAAGGTCATCCCTAACAAGCCGTATCTGACAGCTCAATACCGAACTCATTTGACAATTAAAGGCATACTGAATTTCTATAGTCGACACTTTTCAGCATTCCACTTTGTGACTTCTGCTAATCTAGGATACTAGACTTTTCATTATTAAGTAGTAAATGGGAAGAAAAAACAAATTCTGAATTATATGTAAATTCTCAAACACGGGGAAACAAGCCATCCAGTAAATGTTGTAGTGCTGCAGCCTCGTCCATGTTATGACCAAATATGGATTCAAAAACTCGAAGTAACTGTCGGTATCTATTTCCCGCCTCCACCAGATACCTTTATTGATATTGCTGGTGGATATTTGTGTCTGACAAGGGCACTCCCCCAATTGTCACCAAAGCACAAATGGGTGACTATGTGCGATCGAGAGGTCCCCTAGGGAGATTAACAATGTGAAACTCCCTGTTTTTTTCCTGCAGGGATTTTCCTGTGAAACAAGAAAATCCCAGTTTTTCATTTCGAGTCATTTTTGAAGAAATCGCAAAAATTGACTCCCCATTTGCTGTATGCGAGCAATATGCACTTTGGTGACGGATAAAGCC
>WJFA01001663.1:0-19868 GCA_009870155.1 Pseudobourletiella spinata | reverse complement strand
TTTGTGAGTGTTCCCTCCGTGAAAAAATTTGTGAGCTGCCCCTTGACATTCCCATTTGAACAGGGATTTTCAGTAGCGCAGCAGTATTAACGCATTGGCTTCCCGTTTCTCCTCAAAGAAAATCCTTAAAATTTCCAGCCTTTATACTTGAAATTCGAATGTGCTCATTTCAAATCATGACAATTTCCTACCCCTACATAATTTTCGACAGGAAAATCATATTGTGGAGAAATCATCATATGTAACAATTATTATTATTATTATCATTACCTCCAAGTCCTTCCTCCTCACGTCGATGCGGACCCAGTTGTCCGTGGAAAAGGCTATGGCGAGTAGTGCGACGGACACGACTGCAGCAATTGTGGCTAAACTCAGAGTGACGGCGGAGCAGGGCATGATGTTGGCCAAAATCTCTCTCACTGTCTATGTATATTTTTTGTTAGAAAATAAATTAAGGGAAGAAAATCCAAACAAGGACACTTCACACCGTCGCCACACACTCTCGTAGTGTCCTTCGCGGGGGGAGAGAAGAATGTGTGTTGCTGGGAAAATTCCACACACAACTCTGGAGTCTCAAATATCCACGGTAGTAGTAGTAGTCCGCTCCATATGCAGTGCAGGCGTTGAGAACGTCAACGTTATTTTTTTTCCTTTCGTTTCAACAACAATTACAAAAAATATCCAAAATTTTAATGGTTAAAACAGACGGAGAGAAGAGATGGAGGTGAAGAAAGGCGGGGGGGGGGCAGAGGTGTGTGACTCTTGGTGGTGGTGGTAGTGGGGAATGGGACAAAATACAAATTTTTGAAAAAAAACTATTGGGAATTTTCGGACCACTACCTCCCTTTTCCTCACAGAAGCTCACAGTCCCATATACAATATGTTGGCTGGTGGGAAACTGACGGTGAGAGAAGGAATCAAGAATAAGAGTTGAGTCCTTCCTCATTCAAGATGTAGGAGAGGAGAAGACGAAGGAGAAGAAGGAGGAGGAGGAGGAAAAAAATGTTATGTTGTACCAGTTGGATTCAGGACAGGTGAGGTTACATTGCCCCCAGCAATTTGAAAAGAAAAATAAAAGGGTCTTTCCTTCACAGCACACACACTGTGTTATACTACACACTCCTCACATTCCCCACCATGTCTTACACACACACACACACACAATCACACACGTACACACACTACGGCACATAACAATTCCATACTCTTGCTCACTCGTTATGCTCCACAACTGCGGCTTTAACTTGTCTAATTCCTTTTACCCCTAAAAGACTCCCCCGGCTTGAGGTGGTATACGAGGTCTCAAAAGTAAAATATATGTACGGTTTAATGCTCGCATCATCATCATCATCATCATCACCATGAGACGTGTGCCCCGCTGAGCAAATCATAATGGCCGGCCAACCGGCGCACATTTGCCAAAATGATTCCATGGGCCCCGTACCGTAGTAGCCAACCCGATGCTCGATGAGGTGAACTTAAATTTTCCCGGACTTTAGTCCTAGTTAAGTTTTAGTTCAGCGAGTTTTTTAGTTAGAATAAATGCGGTCCGGTTTTTTTTCGGTTCAAACCGAGACCGGGACGGTAGTCCGTCGCGGATTCTGCCTCAAAAAATATTTTAAAACCCGACCAAAAAAAAAACCAAAGAAGTACGAGCCCTAGGGTGCATCAAGTAAGTCTATAATGGAAATCTTATTTTAAGTTCTCCAGCATTAACATTTTCGCGTGAATTTTGACATTTTTAATTCCGAGAACGTGAGCCTTCAAGAGGCTCGGCTCGGGCGGGCTGAGAGCTTATGGGGCAGACGCCTGCTCTCATGTTCACCATCATCATCGTCGTCGTCGTCGTGACAGCGGCCCAAGTACTTGTGCACTTTTCAGCTATGCAACAACCCAAGTCATTATTATTATTATTATTATTATTATTCTTGCCTCTCCGTGATTACCCTGAGCAGGTATGCGTGTGTATATAAATGTCTAATATATATGTACATATCTACATACAATATATATGTATACATATGTATGAAGGGATACTATATATGCAGGGTTCTGAGAAAAGAGGTATAGGGACACCTTTACTCTAGATATATGCAAATATACATACATAGAATTGTAACAGCTCACTGGAATAAGGCGGACTTGGTACAGTGAGATGCAAAAGGTGTTTGTCAATTGTGTGTGTGTGTGTGTGTGTGCGTACATACGGATTTTTCCCCTCAATATTGGCTCTACATAGCAACTACTGGTCCGACGGAGGAGTGGTATTAGCATAAATACGGATGAGGCTCTTGGATGAGCCTATAAGAAATTTTTTCAACACATTCCATTCAAGAGTTTTTAGGAGCAACTTGTTGTTGTTGTTGTTGCTGCTGCTGCTGCTGATGGTCCCTGTGTGTATGTGTACGTGTGTGTGTGTGTGTGTGTGTGTATGTGTTCATGTGTGTCTGTGTAGTTGTGAGCAGGGGAAGGTCCCGCAGACACACTGTACATAGAGGCAGGCCACAATGCTTTCCGCGTACAGGATCTGGCAAGGCAAGTCGGAGGTAAACACCCCTCAACAAGTGTTGATGGAAGCAGGCATAGGGGCGGCGGCTGTGAGAATCATATGGGGAGACTTCAAGCCTGGTCATATCAACTTGACCAATATATACAGAAAGAGAGAGAGAGAGAATTTTTTCCCTATCGGAGTTTCATAGTACCGTTGTGAACTACACACACACGCACTAATGCAAACACACAACACACACACACACACACACATACAACATACACACGCACTAACACACACACACACTCACCTGTAAACTGTGGATCCCTGAATACAAAGTTCTTGCCAGTCCGAACAACTCGAACGTGTTCAAGCAGTGCTACAAACAGAAGAGTACATGGATCGGAAGAGCTCTGCGTATGTAACCTGACTTGACTAAAATACTTGATCATATGCTTATGCATCTCGCCGACTAATGGTTCCTAACTTGTTCTCAGTCAGTCCACTTAACAATGAGCTATACGCTATACAACAACAACAACAACAACTGGCTGGAACAATATGAACCCCGTCTATAACGGATTGCCAAAATCCAGGACCACCATCCGTGGATGGAAACACAATCTTCTGCTGTTAGCGTCATACAGAATTGGCGGCCTCACACATTAATTCGAGCTGGGAGTCGTCCAAGACCGGACCAATATATAATGCCCATGTACAGTGAAATCTCGGTATAACGGCCTTATGTAACACGGTCATTTTGTTATAACGGTCAATTTCTGATTTCCCGTCATTACTTTTACTGTGGAATTTTCAAGGCTTATAACGGTCTTTCCTTATAACGGTCAAATCATCTGTAACCCCTGAAGACCGTACTAGGGAGATTNTCCTTATAACGGTCAAATCATCTGTAACCCCTGAAGACCGTACTAGGGAGATTCTACTGTATATCTGCTCCGTTGGCCATTTCTGCCCGCTTTTCCAATATAGTAGAACCTCTTTAATCCGGCCATCTCGGGACCAGGATTTTCGGACCGCATTAACGACTGACCGTATTAAGGGGATAGCTCAACATGTACTCGGGCTCCTCCGCCGGGAAATTTGTGAGCGCATTAAAAAATGGCCGTATTAAAGGTGGGCCGGATAAACGAGGTTCTACCGTGTATGCTCATTGTAACCGGAGGTCACTACATGTCTGCAGCACGGCGAATTCCCCTATTACAGAGCACTATAGCTGGTTCATTTGACAAGTGTTCATCTTTGAATGATTTGTTATTCCCGCTGCCTCCTACTTACTACCACCACTACTAGGCTCCATTGGACAAAGTTGGGATTTGCGTCAAGGTAAATGGTGGACACATTTAACTGTACCCGCGGGATGTTCCACTCTGTCCATATATATAAGTATGCGATACGACCCGACCTCATGACATGAGCCTCAAATAATTAGCCAGGCGGGACAGTGTGTGTGTGTGTGTGTGTGTGTGGAAGATATGCGGACATGATAATTCAACAGTTTTTGAACATTCCATTAGTGTACGGTATATGAAGATCATGTAGTCAGTAGTAGTAGTAGATGAGGGAGGAGGACGGGGTTCATCTCATATATTTGGTGGCCGCTTGGTGATCTTCATATCTTCAATGTTCCAACTCACTCATCATCATCATCATCATCATGAGAGGACCTTCGTCGGCCCTCCCGCCACAACGAACCGTAGTAAAGTGAGAGAGACTCCTATGTGCTCTTCCGTGCTGCTGTGCTGAATACGGAAATTGGGAAGATGGCTTGAGGAAGCACTAATACACCGTTTTCTCTTATACACACAGTGAGATCTGCCGTCTGCCGTGAAGAAGATCGGCCGAGGGATGATGTTGCTATTGCTACATCAGGAACGAGGGATCATTCCTCTCCGCCACTACACTCCCCAGCTATGCGCCCTTGCCCCTTATTGTCACTGGTAACCCAGAATTTCTCACTGCGTGTGTGTACCGTTGTTGTTGTTGGTTGGTTGGGACCTCAAATATTTTTCAACCCTGCGTGTATTCCTCTATTACTATTATTATTACTATACAGTGTATCGGGCAAAGGGTGGCTATGAAACGGCGTGTACGACCACGAATCTATTCCTGTACACATTATTATTATTATTATTACATTGTAAATATACGCGAGAGAGGGAAAATGAGAAACCTTTTCTTTGACAGAGGCTTTCACTACTACTACTACTACTACTACCGTCTTGAAATTCTCCCCCCCCCAGTATTTCCTGTATGTACTACTATACATGACAGCAGGCATTTGAACCGGTGGTCACCCTATGGGACTCTGGAGGACTGCACATATAGTAGAATGAATAAAATTATTGCCATTTTCAACAACTGTTCGTTCACAAGGAGACGCCTTATCACAGCATCATCATTATTGAGACTCTCATCATGGGAATTTGTTGTCGGATTTTTTTTATTCGTCATACTATAATATAATTTTCATGCAACACAATTACCGTAGCGACGTGTGATGGTGCGATGGTCATTCCCTTTTATAATGACCGGTGATAAGTTATGCGAGAATGGGTGGGGAGGGGGGGCTCGAGTCCACACGGTACAAGTTAAACTGGTGGAAACTAATACCACACACACGCACACGCACACACACACACACACACACACACACACATACACCTGACCTGCCTGGTGTACGGAAGCTCTCTGTAAAGGGAGATTAAACTTGTTCAACACTCGTCACCATCATCATCATCAGTGGAGAGTCCACATAACGGGTATCACTTTGATAACTTGCCATCCGAGATCTGACCTACACCATCCTCTCGTCATCACTTCAGTTAGGGGAAGATGATGATGAGTCAAAGACTCAAAAGCGCGCTGGCTCAACAGGAAGGATCACAACATTACGCTTGAACTGGATTCACTCCCTCTTAGTCAGACTCAGAATACGTAATAATGCCACTCCGATAAGGATGTACAATACACACGTGATTCTTATGCACTTCTTCTTCTTCTTCTTCTTCTTGGGAATGACTAGAGGAGACACTAGATTTTCAAAAAGAAAAAAAAAGTCTGGAAGGCGGGACGGGAATAATAAAATAGGCTGTGGGGCGAGGCAGATGAGTTTTACTTCTCCGTGTTTCGTCGCCGTGCCGTGTGCAATGAGCACGTATAATAGGGAATATACCCAAGGGTGTGTGTGAGAGCCGTGGCGTGGAAGATTCCGGAATTTTCCTTCCAGTTCCGCCGCCGCCACGTGTTACTGCTGGGCACGGAACGTCGAGACGGGAGTCGTCTTGTTGTGCGACGCCGGCGAATGAGTTGTTGTAGCGGGACGTGGGAGCGTGTGTTTGGCGGCTCGGACGGAGGAGTAAAATCTACAGGTCATGATGATGATGATGAAGAGCTGTACAGCTTGGGGTTGGAGTACACATTATTATTACAGTACTACATACGCACAGTCCCGGGATGAGTCACTCACTGTGGCAGCACGGAAAATCATATGACGGACAATAATATTGTGCAAGGGACTCCCGGGGGGATCAGGTGGACTTTTGGGACAGCCCGAGTCTTGCTACAGAATTTTTGGCCAACTTTTACCCGTAACCAGAGACAGCTGACTTCATCGCGGAATGATTTCAGAAGGGATTTTCGGGGGTTAGGATGAAGCTCCTACTGTTAAGAGCAGAGCAGAAAGGGTTCTCACACTAGTTTTTCTCGGGGATAGTTACAACAGCTGCTTTCGAAGTAGTATAGCAGTGAGTTTATTACAGCTAATGTGTCGTATTCACATCTGAGGGAGTTCCGTGGAGATTTGTACAATGTGAGACATCCGCCCGCCCAAAATCCTACATGTATAAGGGGTTTGAGGCTCAGGCCTGAACGGAGTCCTTATCCTGAAGGACTATATATGTATGAAGGTCACCACATTGTCCCACCTCCACAAATCACACCTACACAGACGCGATTAGCATGTAGCCAAATTCCCCTCAAAGTTTCATTCCACGCTCTGGGAATGGATAAAATGTTGACTCAATGATACACGCCATACTTGACAAATGCATGGATATATGCGTCTGGTTCTGATTCGGGTCCGTCCGGCTCCTCATCAATCGCCACAACGTAAACCGCCTACAATCACATTCATTCAGTTCGTTAGAATCCGTCCGTCCCCTACACACCTAAAACGGAGACGCCCGGTAGAGATTTTTGTTGAAAATAAAAGACGGTCGAGTACCGGCAGTTATGCCATGCTGCATTTAAATTTCTCTCACATTGAATTTTATCAGGGAATACGCGGACAAACTGTCTAAAGTCTACACGTCTTTAACTCTACACGGTGTTCAGTGGGTGTCATTGGATTTGCATTGATTCATGTCAAACAATTATTCAAACCACGAATTTTCCCCCCAAAAACGTGCCAGCCCGTGACGGGACAATTCGAGCAAATATTCCGAGAACACTGTCAACCGTGTTCTCCCTCTCCCAACTCACTTTCAAACAAAGTCTCAGTTCCCGCCCTTTTCAATTTCCATAAAACGGATCCCACACGCCACCCATGGGAATAGAAACAGCCCAAAAATCTGTTGGATTTTCAGGGCCTGTTGCCCCAGCTAGCCAGCCAGCCATGTAAATGATTCCGTCGTCGGTCAACTGGAGAGTATACAGCTTTTACGAGTGGAATTTTCCTACTGCAAATAATATAATCCACTGGAATCCACCTGGACGTTATGGGGCTTTTACAATGTATATATTCCGTGGCCCTTCTCAGAATGATGAACTGAGAGGAACCGCGCGCCATGCCGAACGTATGCTGCGGCGCCGCCGCCGGCGGCGGCGCCTCCATCCCATTTTTCCCAAGCCATAGAAGAACGTACGGTCCTCCGCGGCCCGCCAAAAACTTGCTGCGTAGATGAGTCCATACGACGCTCCTCCGTCCGAGTAGTTTTCCATGTACTCCTGCATGGGGACGGCGTGGCCGCGGTCGGAACGCAATACGTATAGGAATGGCGTGCCTTTTTCCAGCTTCATACCCTCCCGCCGTCAACACGGCCGACGTGGGGCCCGGCATGCTCAAGGGGGTTTCCGCCCTTTGCCCCAATCATACGTATGCGCATTACCGTGGGCTTCACCCACCCCAGGGGGTGAGAGCCAATGGGGGTGTGCCACATGGGACATGGGCATCACGACGTCATGGGTGGAGGAGCCCCAGTCTGGCTAAGTGGGCGGCTATGATATAGTCGTAGTAGTGTAGTACTATAGGTTCGTTTGGCGCGCCGACGCCGAAAACGTCGGGATTGCTATGGCAAAATACGTATATGTGCGTCTCAGGCGTGTGTGAGTGTGTGCTTGTGATGAAGGCACGCGGGGACGCGGTGTTGTGAGCGGGGTGGGCTGTGCGGTGGATGCCGTGGCAAAGGCCGGCTATAGCCACAGCCGCAATCACGCCGCAACCCCGGCTTGGCCCTGTGGCTCGGAACGCGTGCACACGGACGCATGTGGGCTGTGTGCGAGCCCGCGGTAAATCCCAGGAACGTCCATGTGTGCGGCATTTCTGATGCAATGCATGTGCGGGTGTGTGTGCGGGCGTGTGTGCCTGTGTGTGTGTGCGTGTGTGTGGGGAAGGCGCGCGGCGATGCTGCTACTGAGGCAGGACAGGCAGGCACACACGGTACGTGCCGGTGAATTATAGCAGGGAAGGAAGGAAGCGGCGGCTTGGAGAAAGACGCCTGTGGACCGCATCATTTGCCCCTCCAGTGAAAATGGCGCTGTATAAGAGAACACTGTTGTGCTACGTCGTGGAAGTGACCGCGTAAAAAAGTTTTTTCCCCACACGGTTTTTCCAATTATTTAACCTCATGACACTTTGCATTGGACTGTGCTCATAGTTTGAAATATTTTAACTGGGTTGTTAACATTTTCCTAGGTAAGTTTCCGGGATTGTTGGAAGGGATAAAAATTTGGTGGCGACGAGAGTGGTGGTGGTGGTGTGGATCGGATATGTGTGTGCGCCTTATATACGTGTATAAAGATATATATGTATAGATATATACTCTCCCCATGCTTTCATACGGGGACACGGAGTCCCGGCTTATGTAATTACGAGAGGGAGCTTTGAAATAAGCCGGCAAAAATATTTTATTTTAGGAGATTAGTTAACTTGGATCATGTTCCAGGCGGTGTGGTGAAGGGGACAAAGGCTGTGGGGAAGCGGGGTTCAACTGTCGCCACGGGATTTTCATATTGAGACGAGTGAATTTCAAGTCCGTTTGGAGTGCGTTAGTTTTCGTATGGATGTGTGTGTGTGTGTGTATATATATATATACATATACGTATAAAGGGGATACATATGTCCGAATAGGTTAGACGAGTGGGGGTGCTGTGGAAAAATTTGAAATTTCGCGTCCTACTAATTATGATTTTATTTGTGTGTGTGTGTGTGTGCAGATAAAAATGGGAAGCGCGCAGCAGGAAACGGAAAAATCATCCTGGTCGGAAGATGAAGCTGAGACTTTATTGTCCCTGGTTGGAGGATGGAGACTCGAGGATCAGATTCAAACTTCAAGTTCTTGTGTTCTTCATGCGATGCCACATGTCACATGGTGTGAATCTTGTTCGAAAAGCCTCTGTCGGGTCTGCTCACAGGTGAGTCTGAAAGCGGGGATGAAATCTCCGGTATGTATATGTATATAGGTGTATGTATAAAATATATATGTACATGTATGTGCGTATTACGTGAGGAGTATATGGCGGGTTTTGAGGTGTGATGTTGAGAATGTATGTGCCGGCTTGGCGTGGATGCAATAGTATGGATTAGGGTTATTTACATGACCTGGTCACCCAGCCGAGTCGAAGTGATGTGAGAGCGTGGCTGCGAGAATACGGGAAAAGGAAGGCAGAGTGACAAGGTGTATTTTTTATGTGGAAATTCAGTTGATTTGAGTTTTGAAAGGACTGCTGTTGTTGTGAGTGCAATTTGTGGTGGTGGGGTGAGTATATGGTAATTTGGCGCGGAAACGTTTCCATAGTCCTGCCCATACATTTGAATTGCTGAAATAGAGAGATAGTAGCTGAAGGGATGCTTGGGAGTATTGGTCTAATAATTTGGTTTTTTTCTCCTCTCTTTTCAATAATTTTCCAGGAGCATGCAGCCCGGGGCCACCCATCCCGCTCACTGAAAGAAATGAGTGAGTCTCTAGCATCAACTCTGGAGGCGGAGACATTAATCGTCGGCAAATTGTTGAATGAAGTTTACCGGTGTGAGAGGAAGCAGCAGGATTTAATCCTCAAAATTATTGATGCCCTCTCCATCATCAAACGGGATCTCGAGGAGGACCTGATGACGGGGTCCGTCTTCTTTTCTGAACTTCCGCAGGTAATTTTATGCAGTAAAAATTTTAATTTAAATTTAATTTGAATGACTCTTACATTCTGCCAAGACCTTGCATGCTGACATGGACAGAAGTATGAGAGGGAAAATGTAGGAGATGTGATAAATTTACATTTTCTTTCCAGGTGCACGATTTAATTACTAACGCTCGAAAATCTCTCGCAAATGGAAGTTCAGAGCCGCTCTCGCACTTGTCGGCTCTCATTAGTTCACTTACATGTCGCAAACAACAACTCGAGGGAGTTCTATTCAAGGCAATGGTGAGTCCAGTGGAATACAATTCAGTAGTTTGTTAAGCAAATTCAGATTTTTATAGTAGTTCAAGAGGTATTGGGTTTTTGGGGAACTGTTGGGCGCATAATTGGGGATCGGAAAAGGGGTTTTTGGAAGGCGCCTCCAAGATTTCACCAGTCGCACTAGGGTGTAATTTGAGTGAATCCCTGGCTATTTATGTAATTGTCCAAACTTTGTGTCGTCTTCCAGGTGGCTCCTCTTCATTCTTTGGGCTCAGTTCCAAAACAGCACAATACGGACGCATTAAAACTGATACATTCATACTCCTCGGCCAAATTGGGTTTCAACGGTTTGTCATCAAATGTGTCGAATAACAATATGATGAAAACTATTTCACCACCAAAGTACTCACCCTTGGTCAACGGTCCGCGGTTCTACTTCGACATGGAGATCCAGGGTGTTCTCATGGGACGAATCATCATCGAAACAAGACCTGACGTTGCCCCCAGAATGTGCGAGAATTTCCGGGCACTGGCCGTGAAGGAGAGGGGGTTCGGTTTTCAAGGATGCGTCGTGTTCCAGTGTTGGAAAGGCGAATCGGTAAGCATCATTCATTCGTTCATTCATAAATACAATTATGTGGGTATATTACTATTATATTATGCTTAAAAATTTTGTTATGTTTGAATTATCCAAAATCTCCAAAAACTTTGACATCGCCGGGGTCATTAATTCAAATTCTGGATTCAATCCTGTAGGTAATAACTGGTGATTTCGAACATAATAATGGCCGAGGTGGGCATTCGATATATGAGGAAGGACTGTTCATGCCAGAAGACACTCGTTTACCAGCCACGCGGGGGGCAATCGGCATGAGGCGCACCCAGAAACGCCACGACTCCAAAGGACTCGTCGGCTCCCAGTTCCGCATCATTTTGCAAGATATGCCGGGCTTTACCGGAATCTTTGGTCATGTTCTCGAAGGAATCGAAATTGTGGATAAGATCAGTGAGTGCGGTGATCCCAGTGGGAATCCCACGAAAAGAATTTCCATCAGAAAATGTGGGGCCCTCAAGTAAAAGGAGAAAAGTTTGAAGAAGGGGAAAAACATGTTGATGAAGAAACATCCAAGTAGTATGAAAGAGCGAGAGAGTGAGACATAAAACGTATATAAGAGCAACGTACAGAGAAAAAGAAGATACCTTTTTTATACATGTGTATGAGAAAATCATGAGGGGAAAGTCTTCAATTTATTTTTTCCTTTCAAATCAATATTTCTTACTTATAATTATTATTATTATTACGTTATTATTATTATTATGTTTTTCGTTTCGTAAATCGCCGTCGGTCACATTTTTATCGTCAGTTTTATCACGTCTTGTTTAAACCTCAAATCATGAATGTTGAAGATGAAGAAGAGCATTTTAAGTAAAGCGCTTAAGAAAAATCCGAAAAAAACTTGTACTCTGTTACGAAGCCCGGCTTAATATAACTTTAAACCTCAGAGAGCGAGAGAGACCGTGTATGTTGTGTAGTTTCCGATGAAAACAGGACAGAGCGTGAGTGTGTGAGCCATGTTTTTTAGGAACTTGACAAGGGGAAAAATCATAAAACCGTTCAGACAGTACTGTTAGTAGTGAGTTATCATATATATTATATTACATATTATATTATTATTATTATTGTAACTATTATTATAATTATTATTATTAAAATAATCATCATCGTGCTTACAAATTGTCATTCTGTTATGAATTAAAAGTAAAAAAATTTGTAACGCAGTTATTATTATGTTACAATAAAATTACATTATAAGAGTAATAATAATAATATTAGTAATAACAACAACAACAACAACAACATTATTAATACTGAATGTATTTCGGTTGACTGCTTCTAAACTCTAGTAGTTATAAATAAAGATATACATATATATCTATATATATGCATGTTTTTTAACAAAAATGTTTTATTCGAAAAATAAAAATCTGAGTATGACTATATATAATATATTAAGTAAGGAGTATTTTTTAAAGAAAATAATAGCGTGTTGTTGATGCAAGGCAACCAATAACCGTGATGACTATGATGATGATGAAAATGATGAGAATGAGAATGATTTTAGCAGAAAAAATCGCGGGAAAAGTTATTAAAAATGGTATTACAAAATCGCCGCCGCCGCCGCCGTCACCAACACCACCACCAAGATGAATTTCAGTAGGGACAGTAAGGAAAGAAAGAAAGAGAGAGAGAGAGAGAGAGAGAGAGAGAGAAAGATGAGAGATAGAGAAATGTTTAATGGAAATCATGTTTGTGTGTATATTCCTTTCCGTTGAAAGGAATGAGAAAAAATGTTATATTCTGGTAAGATGATTGATGATTGATCGGATGATGATGATATATATTATATATATATATCGATATATAGGAATTAATATGTAAAATTAATAAAGTTTTGTTTTTTATTATCTTTAATGGAAATACTACAGTTTCGTTAAATAATTAAGAGATTTACGGTACATATATTTAAAAACAAAAAACTTGTTTTTATTTTATTTGGCTTCAGAGTTAAAGGAAAAAAAAGAGAGTATATTTGTCAAGTATTTTGCAAAAACAAGGAAAAACTGTTATGATATAACATCACATATATATGATATATTAGTGTATTCTACATTCCGCCGATATAGTTTTTTCTTGTTTCTCCTCTCTTCTTGTATGACACACACGCAAATAAACAAATATTATTTTACGTACACCTTTTAACATACACACACACACACATGTACACATACATACATCACACATCATACCCACACACATGTGAGATGGAAAGATGCATACATCCACAAGACACTTGACACAGAAATACCCTCCTCCTGCGACACTGCATAACAGGAAAAAAGAGAAATAAAAGTACGTGACGAAAAACTCTACAATTGTCATATTTATTTTTCTGCGTAAAAAACTGTCCCGGTGGTTACCATCGAATGTTCATATTCCAATCAAAAGATTCCCTCAAAAAATACGCGATGACCATCACAAACTTGATCGTTCAAGACTGATGATGGAAGGCCATAATGAGTTAAATAAGGACTACTGGGTTACCCGAAAATGACATGGCGACCATGGTTGACACTGTCAAGTGACCAACGGACGTGCTATATAGGAAATAAAAATGGGTAGTTGTACTAATAGAAAATACAAGATAAAATACACAGGTTGTTCCAAAGATAATGGTCACGTATGGTCACAACAAATAATGGAATAATATTGCAGTCGAAAAAAAACAAGTTTAAATTTGGCGCACACAGGTTTTTCGAAAGCTAGATGGATGTTGCAATTTTTGTTTCGCTCCGGAACCCGAAACCCTGGGGGAAATTTTTTTAGCTTCATTCAAAATTTATGGGGTTTTAAATTTTATTTTGGTGATTATTTTTATTATCAATATTAAATTACTATTATTGCTATTATTTTATTGTATTTTGTTGTTTATTGTCATTATTAATACTATTGTTATTATTTTGTATTTTGTTGTTTGTTGTTATTATTAATATTTTTGCTATTATTTTGTATTTTGTTGATCATTTTGTTGCACTCTCTGAAATTTTATTTAGATTTGTTGTTTATGATTTTATTATTTAAGTCGTCTCATTGTTAACTAGTTTGAGCTGCGCATGACGGACAAGGTCCTGCCATTTATGCTCATGATTTTACAAAACCCTCAAAAAACCCCGGTTTTCCCGCTAAAAAAACCTCATGAAAACTAACCGCAAGTATGTATTTTCACTCAAATCGTATCATTGTCACATGCAATTATTGAAAAATTATTGAAACTGTTGCTCAAGTTATTAGTTTTTTCCAAAAAATAAATTGAGGATTTTGGGCTACCGCGGGAAATACAAATTCACCAATGTGTCCCACAGTTTTATGACGCCCTTTACACAGCATACATGCGTAACTGCTTTAACATGAATCCTGCATGTGTAGCCATCAGATTTCAGATAACTACATATGACATATGACTCGCTTTCGAATTCAACCCATGGATGGTGGTCTGTATTGAGAGCCGCTTTTCTCTGAAAACTTTTAGCTGAACATCATCATCGGACATTAGAATATAGTTTATCTCCGGTTGAATGAGAGAAGTACGAAGATGTTGTCGGAAGGCAAGGGCGGAAGATGACGAGAAGATGAGACACGGAGAGAGAGAGAGAGAGAGAGAGACAGAGAGATACAGTGGGAACCAAGCATAAAAATCCATCTCATCCTACCCCTTCAGGTGTGATGAAAGACCCAGATGATAAAACTGGAGAGTAGTCATACTTGCCTCGAGCCAAACCCCAAAAAGGGACTAAAATTGAAATGTTTATTGGGATTGAAAATCATTTCATAAAGTTGGAGGAAACTATTACAATTATTACTCATTCCCCCGACGATTTATCGGGGTGGAAGGATGGTAGTTTTTAAATTGGTCCAACTACCAACAGTGTCTTCAAGTTGACAGTAATTATAATTGTGTGACGACGACGACGACTTGAGTGTGTTTGTGTGTGTGTGTCTGTATTTGTGTGTCTGTTCAGGATGTATAATAGTAATATGGGATTGTTGTTGGACGTTAAAAAACATTTTTTCGGCCAAGTGGACAAGCCCGTGGTGACTTCTTTGAGGCCATACTTTAGCCTGCGTAATTAATTCTGAGATGATTATCATTAGGCCATTCATTTTCTCTTTTGAAGAATATCTTGAGAGCTGAGATCAGAACTGGATTAGTCAGGTTTCAAGTTGTGCAGGGAAAATCCCCTTAAGACAATAATTTCCAGAGTCTTCAAGAGAGAAAGAGAGCGAGAAAGAGAGAGAGAGAGAGAGAGATAGTGACGAGATTTTTCAGAATGCGTTGCTGTTGGAAATTTAATTTTAATCCCGAAGAAATTGAGCAGGCATCGAGGTCAAGGCAGATTGATAAGGTCATTGAGAGGGAGAGGAAGGAACGGCGGAAACAGGTACGCATACATTTCTTTTCCTTTTGATTTTCCTTTGAAAAATTTCCCACATGTCTTCAGTTTTCATTGCATCCACGGATAAATTTATGAGATCTCCTCCGGGTGATTTCCAAATGAGTAAAGTTGAGCCGATTTGCCTGGACTTTGATCATACATGTATAAGTGTGTGGGTTTTTTTGTGTAATGGGGAAAACGGCATGTGTGATTTTGAAATTGTTTTTTTATCCTCTTCGTCAGGTTCGAGTTTTGCTACTTGGTGCTGGAGAATCGGGAAAATCCACTTTCTTGAAGCAGATGAGAATCATTCATGGGCTGGGCTTTGATCAAGAATCTCTGCGGGAATTCCAACATGTGATCTACATGAACATCATTCAAGGTAATCATATATATGTGGTGGATCCTGATATCCTGAACATTATACCATGGATTTTATTTTCGTAAACGATATTTTTTGTGACTGAGTAGGCTTTAACAGTGTGATTGTGTATGGAATTTACGGTAAAAATGTATTTGCCACCGCCAGATATTTTGCTTGTCGGAAAAAGTGCAATTTTCAGTGTATGTATAGGAATTGTGGTTGTTCTGTTGCACTGCGAAATCGTTTAAATTAAATCGCGAAAAAATTAATATGAATGTACTGTTGAGAATTGTTTTTAAGTTACATTTGAAATAAATGAAAATTGATTTGTCAGGAATGCGGGTTTTGATTGATGCCCGGATGAAGCTGAAGATTCCGTGGGAGAATGAGGGGAATGAGATCCACGGGACGATGCTGCTGCAATTCCAACCCGGCAACTTGATTGACCAGTGGACTTTTATCAAATTCGTTCCGTCCATCGTCGCCTGCTGGAATGATGAGTCCATTCAGAAGGCATTCCAACTTCGAAATCTCTTCCAAATCTCCGATTCCGTTCAATACTTCTTCAATAATATTCACAGAATCTCCGCCAAGGTGATTGTGGACGAGTGGCTCTCATCACACAGAATATATGTGACTATGTCGATTTTGATTTTTATGAACCTCTTTGAGAATCTATATTTATAATTGCTTTAACTGTTTTAATATATTTATAATTGTATATAATTGTGATTTTCTCTTGATTTATTGATATTGAAATTTGTGTGTCGGATGCTCCTCAGGATTGGACCCCCACGACGACGGACATCGTCCACTCCCGCCGTGCCACCAAAGGGATCTATGAACTGGCCATTAACATTAATGGAGTACCATTTTCCTTTATCGATGTCGGAGGGCAGCGATCCCAGCGTGTGAAATGGCTTCAGTGTTTCGATTCCATCACAAGCATACTCTTTCTCGTCGCCACGTCGGAGTTTGATCAGGTTCGTGAATGCTGCGGAAGAACGATGCGGGTGCTGGTGCTGGTGCTGCTACTGCTGCCGCCGCTGGTGTATCCTTATATCGCAAATATACGTGAAAAAGCTGAGCTGCTTTTATTTTTAGTATTTTTCAATCCATGGGATAATATTTTACGATAGTGAAACTTGGGCGTAGTGATTCTCTGACAATCTGACTATCTGAATCTATATTTCCTGTAAAGAGTTTTGGGACCTACGAAAATCCACCTTTGATCTTTAGCTATGTGTGATACGGATGCTCGGTCTCTCCAGCTTGTCTTTGATGATTGGATTGTTATTTATTTTGTTCTATAAGAATCTGTATTATTATATACTATAAATGTGTTGGTTGTGGAAAAATCTGTGGTGCTGCTCAAATCTGTACGTACATTACTCTGGTGCTTCTCATCTCTCTCTCTCTCTCTCTCTGTGTTTGCAGCTTTTCTCAAGGCCTTGGTCGTGCGGCAGTTCCACTAATTATTATCAGGCTCTGCCTTCCATGTCCTGTGGGGAACCTTAAATATATATTTGTAATATATTACTATATAAGCTTGTCAAGGGGGGAACGATGCTGCTGGGAGCCGATTGGGGTTAGCTTTTGAGCTTTTGTAGCAAAATAAATACATTTCTGTACGTACATGGATAAAATATTCAAGACTCGCATATCCATGCCTGTATTGTACATTGGAATTTGTTATGCAACATTTTTCTCAACCGTTCTTACATGTGTTTCCCTCTAATTTTCGAACAGGTTCTACTCGAAGATAGGACAACGAATCGCTTGTCGGAGTCAAGGACTATTTTCGATACGATAGTGAATAATCGACTTTTTACTCTAGTTTCCATTATACTGTTCCTCAACAAGATTGATCTGCTCATGGCCAAAGTGGCCTCCGGCGTCCTCATATCCGAGTACTACCCGGAATTCGACAAGGATAAGGATCCCACGTCCATAGACAATGTCAAGCATTTCATACTGGATCTCTTTGTCAGCCTCCGGAGGGATCCACGCGTTCAACTCTATCCCCACTTCACGACGGCCATCGACACGGAGAAAATTCGAGTGGTTTTCAATGCCGTCAAAAAGACGATACTTCAGCGGAATTTGGAACACCTCATGCTCACATGAAATTATAATAATAATAATAATAATAATGATAATAATAATAATAGCCATAATTATTACTTAGTCTCGTTACATTCCTGTCCCATCCCTGTAAGTGCCCTGCCATTATTGTCATCATAATTATAGTAGTGATTGTAATAACTATTGTTATCGTAGTCCAATTATCATGTTCCAACAAAAACTGTACTAGTACATGTACATCATTTTTTCATCATTATCATCATCCTCACCTCAGCCGAGGGATGGCCAGGAATAATTATTATTATTATTATTACTATTATTATTACTATTGTTTTTTGGGATTTCTTCAACGCATCTACTTGACGGTGAGTGCATGTGTGCAAAATATTTATATATATTGTGTAAAGTGCTATATATGCATACATGTATACATATATATTTGTGTAAATATACACACATGTCTCCACACCGTCCCTTCAGACAAGCCGAGCTGGATTTTTTGTAATATTGTTTGTCAATGAGTTGCTAGTACTACTGCTACTATACTATACTTTATATTATATATTAATAATAGTAATAATAATAATAATAGTGAGGATCGCAGCAGCCACAGTCGTCAATTTAATATATGTATACATATATATATATATAGTTGTTCAATGAGATAGAGCTACTGCGGACAACAAATATATATGTATATATACATATACATATAGAAAATGCATGAACGTGCCGATGAATATGAGCATATATACACACATACATATATAGATATATATATGTATATATACAAATATATATTGTTAGAGTAATAATAATTGATATATTTTATTTAAACAGAAAAGTTTAGCAATAAAAGTTTTTAATGCCTCACTGTTGTTGAGCTTCCCCTGCCAGATACATATATATATATACTATTTGTATGAGTAGCCTAACTAAATATGCCTATACGACTTATTCGATGCGCTGACACAATACGTATTTTTATAAGTATATACATAGGTATATATATATATATATACATACATGCATATATACACTGTACGAATAATCATTTGACGATAGGAGAGTCATCATCATTATCATCATCATCATCAAAGTACATAATGACATTCTCAATCCTTCAAATTACAAAGAAACGACGGCAATGTTTTTTTTTGGATTTAATCATAATCCAATAATAATAGTAATTATTATAATAATAATTGTAATAATAATAAAATGGAGTTGAGATGCCGCTGGTGTGGAAAATGCGAGGATAATTCTGGTAACATCCTCTCCTGTGGAACATTGAACACACACACACACACACAAATTTCATCGCCGGTCATTGTCACTTGTCACTCATCATAATCATCATGTATATTATTATTACAGGATTTAACTGAAGACAGACAGGGACACAAAATTGTATGGAATATACATAATAAAGAAATACTTGAGAGGGAAACAACACTATATGAAGGAATCCACGGGGATGTATAGTAATAATAATAATAATAATAATTATTATTACTATCATTTAACAATGAGACACCTCGTTAAAAAACACAGAGTTTTCCGCCAAATAAATGTACTGGTACTAGTAGCATAAATATACATATATATACATAAATGCATACATATATGTACACACATAATTATAGCTGAGCGTCCGGGAAGAAACAAGGTGAGTTAACAGCAGTGTAACTATTGTGGATTTTTTTTCTGGAACTGTGCGAAAAATCCCACCCGGGTCGTACGTATATGTTTTTTTCAGAGTTTGACAACGTAGATATCTACATTGTACATGTTATATAAGAAGTTACTGAACAAGTTTTTGACAAAAAAATGTTTTAAACTATTTAATTAAGTAATTAATTAATTAATTAAGTAATGGAGAAGCACTCTTGTTGATCTTCACCCTCTTCGGGGATCTCCAGGGATGTCTTCCTCTTCATCAAGACCAAAAGTCATCCGGACTATTTCGAGGCATGGTTAGGTTGAGGAGATACGATGAGGTAACGGAGGGTGAGAGGATTTCCCAGTCTTCTGATGAGTCATTCTGATGACGGTCTGGTTCCACTACAGACGGGATATCTTCCGAGGTTGCTACCATGGCTGCGAGTGCTGCGGCTGCTGACACTGAACTGAACTGACGTCCGCCCCCACTACTCGTACCAGCTGTTGGGACTGTAAATGCAAAAAAAGGGAGATTCGTTCAGGTTAAAGTAATTCCATTGCAGTAACGCATTACACACACACACACACACACACACACACACACACACACACACACACACACACACACACACACACACACAC
>WJFA01001662.1:0-19875 GCA_009870155.1 Pseudobourletiella spinata | reverse complement strand
TGCCAATGGAAAATTGAGACTTCCCGCTCGTCACATTTTCCTATGTCTACAGTACACAACTTGGAACATACTAAAGTCCTACTTTATTCTCCTATGCTAAGACTTACTAAAGAACACCCCGGAATTCAAGGGTATATAATTAAGTCTTACTAATTGATCAGAGGAGCACAGCAAGCGACATCGATCCCTGCGGTTGAGCTCAGCTTGTATTTCACCGATGGCGCAACCTCTCCCAGACCCTGATCGGCTTTCTTGGCACTATACGTTGGCAAAAATGTCAACGCATGCATCACATTTCACATACTCAAATTTCGTTCCGACAAAATATCAAAGTGCTGTTATTATTCACATCAACATTAACGCGGAAGTTAGAAAAAAACATGAGAAATGAAATAATAGCATTTTCCCGCGTACCACACCTTACCTGTTTTGTTGCATTGGACCACTACCAACTAATCAATTGGTGATGATACTAAATACAATTTTAATTAATGTTACACACCTTTCATGGTCTTAATCACCGCTACAACCTAAAAATTTCCATATCGGTATTTGTTAAATTACAGCTACCCTAGTCCCAGAGCTTTAATGCACACTACAGTTATAGCGCTACGAGCCGCGAAAAAGCAACGCAGTTGATCAGTTGACTTATCCTCACTCACAGCCGAAGCTATTTCGTGTTGCACACAGCACATATGACGTCATTGTGCCTTAGGACGGAGGCGGAGTAATAGGGAGATGGAATTCAGGCTTTGCGGCGCACAATCACTCAAAACCCTTGAAGGAAAACCGTTGATTTTACTAATTTTTACCCGCAGTCTCTATAAGAAGTTGAGTGGGTGAGTCTGCAGCGCGTGCTGTTCATAGTAACATCAGTGGGGTGGTAATTGTGAGGACTTTTCGTAATAGTTACGAGCGCAACAATCTAACAATCACCACCAATGTGAATCGCATCTAACAGATTTGACCATGTATCGAAATCGCAGTTACATATATATGTAATGAATGGCTTGTGGTTTCCTCCAAAGTGTCGCCACATGCCACTAGCCACTACACATACTCTTGCATGTTGGAATTTTTATGCCCACAGTTTTTTTTTGCGGCAAGCACATAAGGTGTACCTTTATTACTGCTTTGTGTTAATTTTTCTCCGAAGTATAGATCGTCATTTTTAATTCTTTAAAAATTCAAAGCTTTTATATTTAACTTTGCTATTTGGTAAACTTGATGCTCTGGACATAATTGTCTCAATAATGACTAATTATTTTTTTTTGGTGAACACCGGAATTATGCATGCATGGTGTTTAGAGAATAGTGTTTAGGGACCATTGCTAAAACGATTGCTTCTAAACCTCATTTCCGATTTCTTCTGCTGCAAAGAACAGTATTGCACGCGTCCCGAAATATCGTGATTGGGACAAAATTTTTTGCCGATTTGACAACAGTAATCCTGGATGTGTTTGGACAATTTGAATACGGCAACTTTTTTGACTCATTTGTAAAGATTCTACATTGAGACGTTCGGGTTGTGGAGCGAAAACAAACGGATCAATAATTTGGGAAACCCTGCACATGCATCTGGTCAAAACAGATCATGTATCCTAATGAATTTATCGCGAGTAAAAGCCATTTTGCGGCAGAATGTCGTGCCAGGAATGAATTACAATGACGACACTTCTCAACTGTGTGAAATCAAGAGTAAGGATTCGGAGTTTTATTTCAAGTTTAAATAAGAAATATAAATGCGTTCTGGACAAAACTCCCGAACTAGAACCAGAACAGGATAGCAAACCAAGAGTGCGTAAACAGTAGCGCCGAAATGTAATACTAATAACAATATTAAGCGTACCAACAAGACGAGTCAGAACAAAATTAATTCGTGGTAGAACTGGCATCCTCATCTGATATGTTTCTGACTTGGATGGAATGCGAACCAAGTCACAGAATAACAACGTAATAGTACTATACAGCTGTCGGAGCCCTCGGAGCATCAGCTGAGACTTGATCTTTTGTATCTGTGGCAACGATCTGAGTTTTTTTCTGATTATTAACAAGACTAGTTTGATTAGTTACGTTATTAGAGCTGCCTAAATGACTCGGCGCCGGATTGGTCGGTATGTCAGCCTGACCGTCGGAGCGTAAAATTTTTGGAAAGTATCTTCCCATTTGTTCGTTTTCTAAAAATACTTTTCTATAAACTCGAGAGGGTGGACTAGTAACGGCGTCATGATTTCTTGCATCCTCTCCTCCATCTTGTTCTTGCTCCAACGGAGTAGCTTCAGTTGCCTCGGGTACTGATCTCGTCTCCTCCTCCTTTCCCACGTCAGGTGCATCCATTTTCTACAACAATGAAAAATACAATATTCGTTCCGTCACGTTCGTATGAGCAGAGAATATGGTTATGGTGATAATAGTTTCAGCTTCGATATATGTTACCTGATAAGATATCGGTGAAAAATTAGTGCACATATTGAAGAAAACCTGACCGATAAAAAAAGCTGCCGTGATGCAGAAGCCAAGTATAGAAAAAACTTTGAGTAACTTGTTCGAATCATCTTGATTAATATTCGTATAAGCGAGCATGATAATTTGAAGTAAGAACATAGTGACTACGACGAAGTTTATGGCTGTGACGTGCACTTCCTTATCCACTTTACACGGAGCGTATGCAAAATAGACGTTGTAGCGGTCCACATAATGTTTCATGATAGTATATAGCAGCCCTGTAAATCGACAAGGATGCCCTTAAATATTGGTTTTCAAAAATTAAAGTGTCTCAAGCCACTGGCCATCAACAACTTACCAAACGGAGTAATTATAGGACAAATTAAGCTGAATATAACGAACATGGTAAAGTTCAGCATTGTCCAAGCATATTGGGAACCAAATTGAAAGTCCCACAGAACAGATTTGCGGATACTGTCGATCTCAGCGGAAGATTTGGCGAAGCAAAGCTTAAATGCATAGCAGAATAGTTCTGGGAGTCTCATTAACTCGGACGCTGTTCCCAAAAAGGACGACGTAATGACATAGTTAACGAAGAAAACTGTATTCCCGGTGTAGAAGATGCAGTTGAAATTTATTGATTTCCCCGTAAAGTGTCCTATAAAACTGGAAGTTAAATAAAAAGTTATTCATCTTACTTCCATCCTTCACATCCCTAACATAGAACAAGTAAGTATTAATTGTGGTACTTGCATGCCGACAAAATATTTGAAAAGAATTATTTACCTCTGTGCACCCAGAGACGGCAAGATAATCACCATGAAGAGTAGAAATGTAAAGGTTTTGACCATTCTAGAGCGATTTTCCGCAGTCTTGGTCCAAAATCCAACGATTCTGTCTGATACGGAGACGAGACTGGGTAAACTGACGGCCGTTATCCACAGCAACATTGTTGGTGCTGTATCAGCCAGACCTGCAGTGGCTAATCCTCCCTTAAATCATAAAATAGTTAAAATAATCTATTTAATTTACACAAACGATTAAAAATATTCAAACTTACAAGTTGTGTTACGCTTTCCTTGATCTTCAGGTTCTTGTTTACAGCATTTAAGATGAATACGGGGGTCGAGTATACACACACAAGAAGTATGAGGACTACGTTCACCAGAATCGCCTTGAAATACCAAGCCTTGTAGCTCAAAGCAAGGTTCTCCCTGTAAATAATTGACGAATGTTGTAAAATATAATTTCTCACTGGCTTGCATGAATTGAGATACCACGCTCACCAGTAAAGATCCTCGGGCAAAGGGGCATAATTGACTACCCAATCATCGGACTTCAGCTTTCTCCCGAAAGTGGAAGTAGGTCGTTGTTTCAAGCACTTCGCTGTGAGTCGATAATCAGTGACTATGCGATGGGCCATATCGACGGACTTGAAAGTAACAAAAGCAATGCCCAGCGGACGAGCCAGAGCTCGTTTCCGTTCCAGCTCAACAAACTGTTGATACCGCTCCTCTTCCTTAAGGTAATATTCTATCGCATCCGACTATGAAAACATACATCACCAATGAATATTGGAAAAATAAATGTTTAGAAGTTGACAAAACATCGATCAGCTTACGAATTTGAAGCCACATATAGAGCAGCAGCACAGCAGCTTTCCACAAGTGTAAGGCCGCATTTTAGGTCTTTTCCCTTTGACAGCTAAATAATTCTCCCAATAAGCGCGAGCGCTGGCAGCAGCCGTCCTATTAATTCGAAAAAATTATTCAAATTCCTCGCTAGCAGTTAAACTTTACAAAGTAAAACAAATCAAACTTACTTGCACATCTCCGCATTCTGTAACTTGGAAATGTTGTACGCAAAACTGATTTCTTCAATCTCAACATGTGGATAGACCTCCCTGATGGAATGAAAATTGCATTAGTACGTAATTCAGTCAATCTTTTTGTAATTACATGATTCCTATATTTATTTTTCAAATGCTCACTGAAAATGACTTTCAAGCTTCTCTGGATGCGAATTTCTCTTTGCTATTCTTGAAATCATTACGGTACGCGATATTATAGGATCTCGCTCCGCGAATGCAAGTGACTTAGAAAAATGGCGCAAAACTGCTACAGTTACGATTAAGTAGACGATTGTAAGAGATACGTGAACCCACAGGAGTTTTCCACTGTGAAAAAAATCAGAACAGTATTATACAACGATGAGAAACTTCATTTTGTAGAATGACTTCTAAGGAACAGTGTTCACCTACCTGTCTCCTAAATTTCTTATGGTTGAACTCTGAAACTCCGTAACATTACTTTGAATATTCCCTTGAAAGTTTATGGGAAGCACGATCACAATAGAAACCACCATGATAACGCATCCAATAAATATCAAATGTCTCTGAAAAGACAAGTAATGTACGGCATCCGAACCACTTTTCGCACGTATTTGCTCGTCCCTGAAAAAATTCATTCCAAACGTAAGACCATGGTTTTTCATCAAACTATGCACAAAATACACAAAAACAGTAGATTTTGATTACGTTAAACGGAAGGTTGTGACAATCCAACTGAACATTCCACGATCATCAATGTATATTTCCATAGGGGCCCTCTGAGTTCCATTGGAATTTCTCATCCGTTTACGTTGGTTTGACATGACTTCAGACGTAACGCCGCCGAACAATAAGTCTTTGTTACTGAAATTCGTACAAAACGGTTTAAAGTGAAACACCATTCTTATCGCTAATAAAATCTTAGCATACAACGAAACTCCCATGGTCGTTAATTCTGTATACCCACGGTCCCCGACAACAAGTTCGAGAGGCGGTACCCGCACCTAGAGAGCGTCCGTACGTACATGGGTGTTCCGTAACTCCTGCACTATAGGTGCGGTCAGAAGAGGATGTCATGGTTTGAAAATGACATGAAATTCAGGAACTACAGGGTATTTCCCCACTATTATTTGAAATTTGAAATTTGAGCCAAAACATGAGAAAAGTCAAAGATGGCCAAACTAGCGCTTTATTCTCTGGAATGAGGCAACAATGGGGTTTCGGTGTGCGATTCTTACGGTAAGTCTATCAAGGAATACTGAACTACTAGAAAAGAAGTGAGGCTATTTTATAATTAAAGAACAACACTGGCAGTTATCGGAGCAACGGAAAAACTTACGTTTGCTGTAGGTCATTGTCTTCCAGGAAAGCTATCCGTCCGTAATTCCAAGCTTTCTTCCGTAGAAATGAAAACAGCATAATCATTACCTGGAACAAAGAAGAATTTTCAATTATTCGTTTTCCAACCCGATGCATCCCATTCCCATTCTCAACTTACCATACATCCGAAAACATTGAGGAGAAAATTCTGCGGGATCCCTTCGTAGCCTAGATATAAACCCTCTATTATAGTCTTGTTTGAGGAGCTATTTTTCCATCCAAGATATATAAAGCAAGATTCTTCATCCCCTCTACTCCCCATTATCCCCCTGCAGGCACTAGGAAAAGCGGGTGTCCCGAGTGGTTAGGTTAGGTCGTCGTCGGATTTCCCACAACAAAGCAGCATCACCGCAATGGCCAACCATGCCGACCAGGACGTCTCACAAGCGCTCACGTTGGCTACATAAAGTCATAGAATACTGGATAACTATACGAAACGAAATATTCAATCACTTCACTTTCTCCAAGTCAAGTATCTCACATTAAATTAAAGTGTAAAATGAGTAATAAAATCGAAGAGAATTATTCACAATCACACCGCCTTGCCAGACGTAAAGATCACAGACATGGGAGTATCACCTTCTGGCACTGTAGCCACATTTTGATACATGTTCGCAAAAACTCAAACCTGAGCAATTAATTGCGTAAATAAACTACTCATTAATACTGTTTGAAAGCAATTATTACAATCTACTGGCCAACCCCGCTACAATTAAATAAGCCTGGGTTCTGTCTAGACTTAAGTACACGAATTCAATATTGGCGCACCACCGAACATAGAGTGAAAGTACATTAGATGGCTGGGGCTCAGGCGATGACGGCGACGACGGCTTTTGGTCTCATTTGACTGCTGCTCTGCTATCTTGCCTCCCAGTTCTCGTCCTTGGCTTGAGTTGAGGCCGTGCAATAGGAGCCACATAGAATTTCACATTTGAGCCACACTGCTATGTTGCTGCCCACAAAAGCTGGAGCATCGATTACTTCAGTTCTGTCTGGTCTGAACTTCCTACCCTCTCAGACTCATTTTTCAGACCCTTTCCCGACCGAGACTGGGACGGATTCACAGGCCTTCACGAAACATAGCCGGGGCGGGGGGCCGTTGTTCCAAATAAAGTTGACCGCCTATTCCAACTGATGAGCATGTTGCCCTTAAAGTTATGTTATAACGGTGTACCAGTGGAGTGAAACTAATATTCCACCGCTGGTACGAAGATTGACTATACAAGTAAATGACATTTCATTCTCTTTGCTTATTATATGCTAGAAGGAAAGGTCATGTAGTCATCCAATGAGCACTGTTTCCATGAAAAACACACACAGTTTGATCTTGAATATTTTCAACTTTTCCTTTCGCTTTCGGTAGCGTTTATTTCTTCAATTTAAGATATATTTTTTTCAAACTACTCAGCTCCAATTTTCGCCTAAGGAACAAACTGAGCAGAGGTAGCTGGAAGTTGAAAGTATTTTTATCGTACGTTTCGCAGAGTAAAAGTGGCAAGTCGAGTATTTGGCCCAGGCCCAGGCCACCCAGATGTACTCGACTATACTTTTTCCTCATATTTTGTCCTCGTGCTCGTCTTCATGCTATTTGGATATGCTGGAAAAATTCCCAACTTTGTTTGAAGACTTAAAAATATCGGAACAACTATTTTATTTTGTTGGTGCTCGATGAGAGCTTCAGCCCCATTTGAATTAAATTGTGCACGGAAATATATTGAAGCTGACCCCTCGATTGGATTGTACCCCTCGAGATGGGAACTTGTTTGATCTAATTAAAATGCGTTTGTATCAGCGGGGAGATTAGTATGGATTTTGGACGCCTTGGCCAGTAAATTATCGCCCGTAGTAGCGCAAGTCGGACGGTGTATTAATGGGGAGAGGACATACCTTCTGCACTGTCACTGTTCATAAATACTTTTAGGATGTTGAACTAGCAATATATCCAGGCCGGACGTTCCGCATTCTTAGATAATTAAATTTAACTTATTTCCGTATCTATTTCTAACCAAGGTTGGGATTTTTTTCTTGCACCATTTTGTGATGCAAATTAAATTGGAGTTCACCTTTACTGTTTTCCAGTCTAGTTATGCCGACCTGCGCTTGAACTTCGAACTTGCATTAAAGCGTACATGCCTTAACACTGACCGCGTTCTTTCTTAGTTTACGGATTTCTATTCACGTGAGGAATCCATCGTGCTTTCACTAATCAGCTCGAGCTTTCGGTGGCATGTACGTTGTAGTTACTACCCCGCCCATAAATATTGACGTTCCAGCCGCTGCTGCACGTAGCCCCTATCAAATGCTCACTCGTAGTGTACGGGCTGATGAAAATAAAGTAAGGAACTGGATTGCAGTGCAATACACTACCGTATGCATTCTGTTGAAAATGCATGAAATGATTTTCTCGAACCATTTACTTTATGGCACAATCAGGTGAGGCTATAACCGCCACCATCTTCTGAAGTTAAAATTTTTATATTACAACCTATGTAGTAGGGCGAATATCGAAGATGTCAGGGGTAAAAGAACACGGCGATTTAAAGGATTGCGTGCAGAGGTAGCAGCACGAACCCTATATCTGGGATCATTTCTATTTGGTTCGCGTCTAATTTGAATAAAATGTCTAAACAAGGACTCTGATTTAGTCAAAGGACCACAGCGAGTCGCGTCGTGGTGGACATATTCATGCATCCTGTATAAGATCTAATGTAAATGATTTGAGACATCTAAAGAATTATTAAAGGGTATCTTCCCGACTCCATCCTTCTAAAGCCGCTTCTGCATCCTGCTTCCGCAATGGGCTTTCCATTTCCATCCTATAGCGCGATCCTTCCTGACTGATACATAAAAGGAACATTCTTGCGTGACCGGTGAGGACCGCTTATTTATCGCCAGAGTAGCTGAATATTTTCGCCGGTTGCAGACTCATCTTTTCTAAGACATCTTAGTTTCAGTTACGCCAGTTTTTCGTTTGTAATAGTCAGAAGCGATACCTTTTATTTTCCACCTTCCATGGACGCTGTGAAGACCTGGAGAGAGGTTAGCTGGAAACGACAGTTTACTCCGATTCGTTGGTAGTGATGCTTGATTCACTCACTTATTAAATTAAACATCGTACTGTTTGGTGAGTCCGACCATTTGATTAGTTCTAAATTTAGTTTTTAGACCATTGCCAAATTATTTCTTCTCATACTGAGAAAGAAGGAGCAGTTCCAAACAGATACCCGTTGCGCTGAACTCAAATTTTCAAGTTTTCTGTTTCCTCTCAATTTAAATAACCGAATGTTGAACATTTTCCAAGTGGTTAACTGTTACTTGTGACTGCGCCACACATTTGTCTGGGGCTACTAGTTAATTCATAAGTTTAAAACATTTTTGTCATTCACGTTACAACAGAATGAAAGGTTTAGGCATTAAACGGTAGACATCATGATAAACTACCATTAACGTCGCTCGGATCTACATTTATCGACTTGTAAGAAGTAGCGTAATAAGTCATAACAGTAAATAGCTTCCGTCGGCTTTGGATGAACAAGTTACGTAGTATGAAGTGAAGCGATAACAGTAACAGTGCAATAAGGATTGGTACTATTAATGTCATAGTAATAATGGCTGTCAACAGCTTATGAAAACATGTGTCAGCTGACATAGAATTCAGTGCATGCGGAGCTCGAAGCTCGAAGCGAAAGAGATGCCATTTACCTATCAAGCCTTAAAATTAATTTCCTAGGAAGTCCCGTCCGTGCTGTTGACTGTGGATTCTTTCATCACACACACTGCAAACGCACTCAACATATCAAAATGGAGATGAACGGCTCAAGTACTCGGAGACTGATCACTGAAGAATTTCGACGCTTGGTGGCTGACTATTTCCGAAGCCACCCACACCTTCTTCAGAGTGGCTTCGAAGCAGATCTGGTGATTGATGTGGACCGAATTGGTGCCGAAAATCTAGATGTTCTACTTGACAACCTTCTTCCACGAAGGGCTGAGAAGACTGTTTTTCGGGTTAGCAGTCGTAGAGGCGCGAAAAATGAACCTGGCCGGGTTGAAGCAACGGCGCGGAGGAAGTTTCTTTCGGGGTATGTCTTCAAACACGAATGATTCCCTGGGTGCAGCAGCACAGGTGATACTACACCAAAAGCAACGCGAGCCATCGAAAACGTAAAATAATTACGGCTACAGTGCTCCAACATTGACATTGAAGAGAAGGATTATATTTTTGTGATGTAGTTAATACAGCATTTATTGACATTGAAAATAAAAATACATTGTTGAAATAAAAATATCATGTTCCTTACGACTGAGAACATATCCACAAATTGGAGTGAGCATTTTCATTGCAAAACGAAAAGGCTTGAGCATCATGGCATCCGATTTTCGACTACCGCCCAGTATACGATCCTCCCACCAAGTAATTACGATTTCGCGCTGCATTTCAGCATTCGGTCCAGAAAATTAAATTCTCTTGGACGTCTTTTCAGAATTTTATAAACGCTGCGATAGATTTTTCAAAATTTCAAGCTGAAGCGTGGGACCTTAAAAGTAATAATCGCAGGTAACAATTATGATCACTTTAGAGGTCCTACAGCAAATTCCGCATAACTCACGAACTCGTAGATAGATTTGAGTGATTTTTGTTTCAAACGATAGAGAATTAAATTTTCTACAATTACAAGCAGACTTTGTTTTTATATCTTGCGTACTGTTACGCCAAATTTGAAAAGAAGTTTGCAAAATTTAATGATTTTCAAGAACTGTACATTTCAGCTTCAGCTTGAAATTTTGAAAAATCGATCGCAGCGTTTATAAAATCGTGAAAAGACGTCCAAGAGAATTTAATTCTCTATCGTTTAAAACAAGAATCACTGAAAAACTGAAAACTATCGACTCGTTCTCGAGTTATGCGCGATTCGCAGTTGGAAAACCGAAACTTTCGTATTTTCCGCCAGAATGGACCGAATGCTGAAATGCAGCGCGAAATCGTAATTACTTGGTGGGAGGATCGTATACAGGGCGGTAGTCGAAAATCGGATGCCATGATGCTCAAGCCTTTTCGTTTTGCTATGAATAAGCTCAGTACTGCGGCAGCATAAAGGAGGCAGTAGGAGCGAAGCCGACGGCTACAGTCATCGTCATCATGGCATGACGACGCTTAAGCTATCGATGCTAGTTTTTTTTTAATTAATAATGCATTGGGACACATGTTATCAGAGTGATATTGTGTCCTATTGATATCTTGACTTGTTGCTCCATGTTTTAATGAAGTGGTTAATAATTAATCGTTCGCGGTACTTGAGACCTGACTGAGATTGGGGTGAACGTGGATCCCATTCCGATTGGTTTAACTGTCTGTCACTCTTTGGGGATTTCCCCTTTAGATTTTACAGGGTACCGTTCTTGCTGAGCAAATTTTTTAGTTAAAGAAAATTGTAACAGTTCGAAGACATCTGATCTGAAACCAACATTTGCTCGAGGCCGTAACCATGTTTCTTGCACTGGTTCTCTTATTTGGAGCCACATTGGTTTTTTGGGTTTTCCTTGACAGTCAGAAGAATCCTAAACGGCCTCCAGGTAGATCCTCGTGGTTTACTTGACATATTAACTGGTACAAACTGATTTGAATAATGTTTTTACGACCGACTGGTAGGTCCTTTCAGATTCCCTTTGTTAGGGAATTTGCCCCAGATAGTTTCTGCCGATCCTTTCGGGTTTCGTGCATACTTCAAGCTCTCACAGAAGTATGGAGAAATCATGAGTATGCAGGTTGGATCGCAGGAAATGGGTAAAATAGCCAAAAATATTTTATCACAAAAACTACTCGAGTTTTCACTGACCCTAAATTTTGGTATTGGTTGCATAGTCGTCTTGTCATCATATGACTCAATGAAAAAATTACTTGCCACGGATGAACTCAGTGGACGCTTGTGGACAGGATTCCTCGTGGATCGTTCGATGGGGAAAAATTTGGGTTAGTATATCCAGCGTCGTCGACAATCGGCAAATCTGATTTACCTATTGACCTAGGTTTTTATTTGGATGTTGTAGGCGTCGCTTTTAATAGCGGTGAAGACCAGCAGATTCTTAAGCAGTTCACTCTGGCAAAGCTAAAGGAATTTGGATTTGGAAAACGGGAGTCCATGGAGACTATTATGAGCATTGAGCTGCAGGAAATGATGATGCGTCTAAACAGAGTAGTGGCTGATGGCGGTAAACTTGTGATGGAGAGATTTTTTCAGCTCAGTCTACTAAATGTACTTTGGAGCATGCTTGCAGGAGTTAGATACTCTCATGATGACCCAAAACTTCTCAAACTTCTGGAGATTAACTCGTCGTGGTTCCAAAGTGGAAATTTCGGCGCTGGAATAATCACTGCTTATCCTTTCCTCCGATTTTTGTTTCCTGAATGGACTGGCTATAAAAATATGATTCATGCAAATGACAGCATATACAGTTTTTTACGGGTAAGATGTTTTTCATATAATTTCAGTGTGGAAAATTGAAAAGTAAGTTTTGTGCACTAGGAAATGATAGAAGATCACCGGAAACGTGAGGGGTACGATACAGATCCCCAAAGCTTCATCGATGTCTTTCTTGCTGAGATCTCTAAAGATTCAAACAAGCTAAAGACCGCGTTTACTGGTAAGTTTGCCTTCTGTCTAGAATTATGGAGTATGATGAAACCTAGTTGTGCATAAACTCACTCAAGTTTTGTAATTTAGATGAGCAGTTCATGGTAACCTGCTACGATATGTTCCAAGCTGGCTTCGAGACAACAAGTAACACATTAGCATTTGGCATGCTGCATATGGTTCTCAACCCCGATGTTCAGGGAAAAATTCAAGCTGAGCTGGACACAGTATTTGAGAAGGGAAGTGTTGCATCGATGAGTGACCGTGAGAGGTAGAATACTGTTAAATTTTTATACTCCAAAAGAAACTAGCGATCAGTGGTGTAGGTTTCAATAGGCTGAAGTGATGACTGAAGTTAGCTTTCCTCAGTTTATTTTACGAAGTAATGTGATTGTGCTCTACGGTAATATAATGGTGGCGTTGACGTAATTAAGTCATCATAATAGCAATCACCGGCAGGATGCTGATTGAATCAAGGTGACAGATGGTCTTACGCAATAATACACCGCGTTTACGCCTGCGCTGTGCTTCAGTGGCTTATGAAATGAACAGGTTTCTTAGCACCCATGTGGCATTAACACAAGATGATGTCAGTGTTAACATCTAAAGACTGACTCCCAAAATTCTCTACTGTTACTTAATTTAATTGTATACTTATTTCTTCACAATATACTGACAAGGTGGGGATGGACCATGAAAGTTAGTTTTATAAATTCAAAAGCTGAATAATTTGCAGGTTGCCATACACGAGAGCAGCTGTCTATGAGGTGTTCCGTCTAAGTAATATTTTGCCGATCTCAGGGCCACGCTTAGCTATGGCGAATTTGCAATACAAGAACTACTTCATTCCGAAAGTTAGTGTTCCTCAAGATTTTCAAACTTATCCACGAATATGCACAAATATAACTTGTTTGGCTCTGTAATTATACATAAAACCTTTTCAGGGCACTGCAGTGGCTTTCAATACCTACAGCGTAATGAGAAGCAAGGAGATCTGGGGCGATCCCGATAACTTCCGCCCTGAAAGATTCTTTGATGTCAATGGGAGTTTCAATGAAAAGACCAAGTACATGGGCATTGGATTCGGAGTAGGTAAGAACGAAATTAAATTAGTTTGATCCAAATTTAGTACGATCCCAAATAGCAATGTTAGAAACATTGTTGTCTGAAGTTTACTTATTAATTTGGAAGCAGGTGACTGTATTTAATAGTAGAGTCAGTCAGGTGGCCACAACGGATCGGCTCGGGATTATTAGGGTATGTGACCCTGCCCTAGCATACCCTAAGCGTAAAGTCTTTCGCCCAACTAGTGCCTAGTTTAGAAAACATTCAACTTTAAAATTTCACCACTTCCGTTTCCGGGAAATTTAACATGGAAATTCTTATAAAGATTTTTATGAGCCAAGAGAGCAAACTTAAATTATTAAAGAGCAGTCCATTAGCTAACATTTGGTTGGTACCCCTCCCTTTAAAATCAGATGGTTAGAACCAAAGATATCGCCAAAATAAAGAACGCATGGGGTCCCTACCCGACGCTATAAAAGGGCGTGCTCCATGCGGGACTGCTCAGTCCTTCTGTAGCCTTCAGAGAGGAAAGACCTCTGGCGGAGGTCCTTCGGGGAATCCGGAGAAGGGCACAGGGGGCCCCATCGGCTCTCTAGGTGGGTTTGGGGTGGAACCGTGAGCTTTCAGGGAAGTCATGAAGGGTTGGGTGGACCCGTGGGCGTACGGTGCAATGAAGATTTTTATGGGCAATATTGTAATGCAATTTGTTTTGGCATAGGATGCATGGTAGTGGAATGTGCCTCAACCGTACCGTAAACTTTGACCTCGGTTCAAAAACTGAGGTCAGGGTTTGATTGAATTAAAAATGAGCCTATTGCAGTTTCCAGTTTTCTAGCCTTCGAATGGTGTATTAAACCTTAAGGTGCGTCAAGCGGTTTTAGCGTTTAACTTCCTGAAAAGAAGTAACTACGCCCATTATTATATAGATCGCCATTGTGATAATGCGGTCGTGGTCGGTAGATCCGTAGGTCGTAATCGCATCATTCGATCATTCCATTCTATAGAACTGAACTAACCCTTGGCATCCAGATTATCGTTACTTATTTGAAAGCTTTATAAGCATTTATATTTTTAGCGTACAACATTTATTCATCGCTTATCGTTTGATTAGCTCCTTTCCACCGTTACAGCAGTGGAAACATCGGCGACCAATTAAAATCCAATATAAATGTTGCAGAGTCGTCAACGTTGTTCGGTCTTCTCTCTTCTGTAATAGAATCGCATTGCTGATTGCCGCACTGCCGACGCCGACGCTGGTATACAGCTACAGCTAAAATCATGTAGTGGCAGGTTAACTCTGAGAGAGGCTGCATTTGTATCCGTACTGCTTGGCGATGCCGAAGATGCGACGGGATGAATCCAGTTGCCTTCTGCCTTTTAGTTCTTTGCCCTTCACAGAACTGCAGACGAAGGTGATTGTTAAACTGTTGCACTGCACACTGGCTTATATGTAATACAGTGTACACTGAAGTACGTATGCTGTCATACTCCAACAGTGGTGGTCATTCGCGAGTCACGGAAGCTGTCAGATTAGCTCATGTGCGTGATTGCAGTTAGAGTAAATAAACTTAGAAGTATTACTTTGTACCTTCAACTGTGTATTTACTCCAAAATTATCATTTTCCGCCGTTTTGAGAGCTAAGCCTGCGTGACAGTTTACTCATGATATGAACTGAAGAATCGTAGTTAATGTGTTAGTCTGTTCAATTTTTGAAGCTGTACAAAAGTATATGGTATATGGTTTGTGACACTACAGTGAAGTCAAATATTATCTAAATTTAAAGATGAAATCCGCCTTGTGCAGCATGTGTGGAATCCGCTCTACTCCTCTTTCATCCGGGGATTCAGTCGTGTAGCTACCGAGTCCTCGTCTTCTACGAAGTCACGAACTTGCACAATGCTGACTTCTTGTATTCGTCCACTGTGATTTCGGGCCAACCGGATTAATCATATACTTAATAACGAAGTATCAATGAGTTCGAGCGGATTCGCAAGCTAAACTTGTTTGGATAACCCAAGAACGGGATTTTTTTGCGGCTTGTGAAAACATCGTGCTTTGACGCTCGAGTGAAATTAGTAGTAAACATTCAGTGCCAATTATGTACTAGTAGTGTTGAGGTTTAGACTGAGACCAATATAAAACTTTGATAATTCTTTATGACTCTGTACGCATAGAATTACTGCAGCTTTGGAAGTGGAAGTAATACGAGACGATTATATAGAAAAATTGTTCAACCGGGTCAAGTTACAAATCACGATGGAAGCATCAGTTACAAATACTTCGCGTGACAGCATTCCTAATGGCAATGGCGAGGGAATCAGTGCAGAGGCCACTGAGGTTAGGATCCCGATTGTGGGATTCGAAGTTATGGATGAACGGGCTAGATTTACGGTATTAAAATTTCTATGTGACATGCTGATTGATTGAGTGACCTATGATATTAATTCCAGAAACATTTTGGTACAGGTTTTCAAGCTTAAAATTGAAAACGAGAAACTTGGAGACAGTTGGCTCGTATTCAGGAGGTACACGGATTTTGTCCGCCTTCATAATAAGGTACAGGATTTTTTGAGACTCAATGTCATATTTATTGATGCATTCGAATGACTAATTCATACTTGTTTCCTGCATCAAGCTGAAGGAGGAGTTTCCGAACTTGAACATACCATTACCTCCTAAACGATGGCTGCGGGACAATTTCGAGCCCGCATTCCTAGAAGACAGGATGAAAGGTTTGCAAGCATTTGTCGATTCAATTCTCTTGCTCCAGCCCAACTTGACTCAGTCGCCAACAGTCAGAGAATTCTTCTGTTTAGATGAACCACCCGTTTATCCCGAAAATGCCGAAGAATCTCGTGTATGCGTTCCCATTTTTTTCTAGTGGTAATTTTGTCAATTTTAGTGTTGAAATTTATTTGAAATTTTTTAGGCCATGTTTGGGACCGTCGAAGAAAATATTATGCATTTAAAGCAGCAAATCAGTAACAAAGACTTGGAGATTGAAATACTTAAAACCGAGTTGGCCTTAGTGACGAGCCAACGTGACAATTTGGTGAAGTCAATTAAGTAAGTTATTCTGTTTCAGCCAGGGAATTTCATTCATTCATTTATTGCCTTGTTCAATCTCAGACAGCGCTACTTGCTAAAATAAAGAACTTGAAGAGGATGATTACGTTGTACAAATGATTATTTAAAATTTATGGTTCCTTATATTGTTTATAGATCTTGCAAAAACTGCAGTCTGAAGATTTCTGTCTCTACCATGGGCTTCCCTCATTGTGAGTCACCGAATATGAGCTCATCAGATGTTGGAGACAAGACTCCGATTCAACCAGTGCCTCAAAGACAGCGGAATGGAAGTACTAGTGATTTTAGTGCTTCCAGTAGTCCCATGAACGGTAAAAGTTTGCAAAATAGTCCAAAGACCCAAATGACTCCGTGTGTAGAGCCAACAACAAAGTCGACGTCTCCCGAAGTGACGACTTCTTCGCCTGTCACGTTAAATGGCAACTATGAAACTGTGATAGAAAATAGTGCTCCCGAAGGAACATTAAATGGTCACTAATAGTTTGCGTCCAATTTGTACGACAGAGGCCAATTGCCAAAAAAGACCATGTTAATCGTTCATTATTACTGACTAGGTACATTTTTGTTTAGCCTCAAAACCCATTACTATATTTTTGTATAACACAGTTTCATGCTAACTCAAATTAATTTATTTCCAATTCGCACGTAATTAGTGTGAATATTTTTGCATGTCGCTGTAAAAATTGTAAAGGGCTTGAGACACTGTTTCCCTCCACGGTAACCAAACTTACCTAAATATGTATAATAATCGCATCTTATTAACTCGAAATCAAAGTTCAAATAAGTTGGAAAGTTAAAACTTTTAGATTCCGTCAACAATAAAATTACAGCGCATGTAGAAGAACATACCGTCACTTTGAATACGAAAAATGAATAATAGATTCATAGATATGAATTTGTACAGTACTAATAGAACAAATATCCGCTGACGGTTTTGCTGTAAATTAATTGTTTTTTCGATTCCAGCGGAAATACTTAGCGTGTAATTGAAAAACTAATAATACTAACGTAGCTGTAGTGTACCAGTGAGCGTGACCTAACTCAAAGTATTTTTCGTAATGAATAATCATAATGCTATCAGTTGTCTGTGACACTTCATTTAACAGTGCTATACAAAGCCTTTTAGAAGCTGTTTTGTACTTGTGGGCCAATATCGTGTGAGCGTAGATGGAAATTTAAACGGCTTGTCTGCCGAGTGGATACGTACGTAACTTAAACGATTCAGATTGAACATTAGTTCTATCGCCTTTTTGTTAAAGTAAATGCAGATTTAAACTGTTACCGTTATGGTGCACCTCGTAAGGCAAGGGTATAAAATACCCTTGTTTGTAAGTTTTAATACCCTTGTCGTAAGGCTGTGTAAGCTCAAGGATCAAGAAGGCTTGCAAATCAGTCGTTCTGTTATCACCAGGAATTGGGGGTTGGTACACTTTATTGAGCTTTTCGTGTAGGCTCCGCATAGCATTATTTTTCAATCCATGTGACCTTTGACGCATGCTTACATGGAATGAAATGTGAAAATTTAGTGCCTAATATTCGCATTTATCTAAATTTATGAATTGAAAATCTAACAATAAAATATTTTGGGAAAAATGACTTCTCATGTGAAAAATTTTCATTGATTATTACTATTATTAGTTGGGCCAAAGCTGAAGCTGTTTAGAGGGAGTAAGCATCTCAAACGCAAATAAAAAGTCCTTTGTTTTCCGTCTAAGGCAATGGTGGCCTTATGAAAGATCCACCTTTCTCCGTACGCTCATCTCAGTTCTCTACACTCCCAAGTTATAGAATCGCTTTCGCACTTCATTTTATTAAATTAATATAATAAAATTAATCAAATAATCATAACTTTTCAGTACAACTTTAAGTCTTGTATAGGTCAACGCATTTTAATACCTTTGAATGTTTGATTCATGCAAAAGTCATAGACCCGTGGGTTACTGGTCTGCTCTTTCGAACGCCAGTCTGTCTGTCTGTCCGAAGCCAGTAGCTACAGCATGTGAATGAATTGGAGTTTTTCAGCCAAATATTCATCAATAGGGAGTCATAGCTTCTGAACACACGACGCTATTGAAAATGGTCAAAATTAGTGAGGGCATTCTGCGACATCGACCTTTCAGCCCAGTGATTATTTAACTTAATCGGATCTGTACTCAGTACTTTTATCGAGACCGACCGCTTTGGGATATCATCGGATGGCCTTTCCACCAACGCAATGGAATGTTTAAACCGAGTCTCCACCAATAGATAAAAATCATAGTATGACACAAAGAAATTAACTGGTAAAAACCAATCAGGCCATTCAGGGACGCCAAATGACTTTTCTGCATAAAAGTATGAATTTTTTATCGAGTCTTCATCAATTTATAAGAGCTGTTTTAGGGTACTATGCTATTAAAAATGGCAAAACTTGGTCACGTCATTCGGGGTCACCGACGATCTTTCGACAAGCGGATTAGCATTTTCCAGCCGTGTCTTCAGCGATTGGTTTTGATTGGTTGGTGACAAAATGCTGTAGAAACTTGTAGTATCAGTCATGTCATCGGAGATCGTCGATGACATTCTGCTATTTCGATGCTACTTTCCTAAATTCCGAGTGCTGGTTTGTTCACCACATCATCGCCATTTCCTAGAAATTCAGCAACACTGGTGGCAAGAAGCAAGCATCATGGACTTGCGGAATGCATTTCCCTTCCGATTATTCAACGATTACATTTTTAGGACGCTGTCGCCATCGAAGAACACATGGTGTGGAGTTTGCTCTTCAAACATTTCATGTTGTTTTCGTTTAAATTCTAACAAGGGAGCTCTCCCAACTGTCACCAAAGCACAAATGGGTGACTACGCGCCATCGAGAGGTCCCCTAGGAAGATTACGAATGCCCAATTTCTAGGTGCGGAAATTCAGGTTTGCCGGATTTACAAGCCCTCAAAGTTTTCATCACTCAGGTACCAAAGAGAAGGGGGTAATCTATCAAGACTAATGACCACTCCATCCATGGTTCACCACGCAATTAAAATCGAAAATCTGCGGGTTCCGGACTGAGTGAGAGATACTCCAGAAAGCCTGTACACTGTAACTATGTGTCAGCCTTTAAAATTTACCCTGCACAGCGGGTTGAATAAATGTTTATCCTGACCAAAGTCGTCTTGTTTCTCATCCTACCCGTTCCTTCTACGAAGCCTCCCACTCGCACTCTCTGAAAGAAATAACACAACTTCCCCACTCATCCCAATCGATTCCAAAAGATTTGAATGGAAATTCTTCGTAAAGCTATGCATAACCTCACAGAGGAAGTTAAAACGCGTTAATTATTCTAGACAGAGTGTTAATTTCAGCTTAACCCCCTATCTCCGCTCTTTTAATGGATAAAGTTGGAAGAAATGCCTGAACAGGTCTGTACCCATGCCATCTTGTTATGTAGCATCTACGTCCTT
>WJFA01001661.1:0-19878 GCA_009870155.1 Pseudobourletiella spinata | reverse complement strand
CTGCTACTCGCACTCCTACCATCACTCCCACCGTCCGCCCGCCCCTACTCCTCCTACCTCGTTCCCATGTAATGAGAGAATGGCTCAATGTGATCCATCATAAGTCTTCTTCTTCATCTTCTCTCCCCCTCGTAAATGGTGCATACCTCCAAGGTACGGGGATGGAGCGGGGAGCTCAAGAAGTGAAACTCGAGCCTCCCGCCGTTATCTACGGCCCGTTTTCGACCTCGAGCCATGCTTCAATCGCTTCAGCTCTCCCCTTCCCAGCCTCTTCTGTTCCCCTTCCACTGCTACTACGACCCACTAGATTTTCCCTAACGGTCCCTGATAAGTACAAACTTGCAATATGGCCAAATATCTACTCACTGCTCCCTCCATTGGCGGTGCAGAACTATATGTTCCCAGTCCCCGGCCTCGTCCTCCTCCACTGCACCATTGCACCATATATTGGCCAACGAGAGAGAGAGAGAGAGAGAAAGATCTACTCAGATAGGCGAACCGACCATGAGGGAGAACAATTACTTTGCCGGCGGTCATATCCCTATCACAGGCAATCTTGACGCCTCCACCACATAGCCAAAGTCAAGGGAAGGAGGAAGGGAAAGCTCCTGATTTCCTATTCATTTCCCAACATACAATTCCTGCATATTCCGCCCCCCCCCCGATATACCCCTTTAACGAGATCACTTGGCGATCCTAGATTAGTTCTCCCCCCCCTTATGTGTGTTGCGTGAATTGGCTGGTGAGCTCGATAGCATAGGGAAGTCTAGGACCAGAAGTCACTTGTCACCCACCCATGATGAACGGGCCGAGAATACGGGGGTGGGGAGCTACGTCCCTGCATCCGCCGCTTGGTTAAGGACTTTCCCTTGAGTCTCAATGAAGCCATGTGGGTTCAAAGGAGCAGAGAAATTGTTCTACGGTTAAGCATACACACTTCCTGATATGATTAACGCGTTCCGGCCGGATTCCGTTCGTCTAAATTATGACTGAAGTGGCTGCCATTATAAATTTCCATCACCAACTTATCCCTTCCGCCAACATACTTTCACACATGTAAATTGTTCTCCGCTCTCCCCCTCAACCCTCGGCCCGTATATATCTCTCGGCTCCTCTTGTCGACATCGCATCGGCCTTGTCCCCCTGTCGCCCACACGACCCTCGGATCCTCCCTCGGCCTTCGAATGAAGGAAATAACCCCCCCCTCCCAACCCCCACACATACACACACACACACACACACATACAGACAGTTGTAATATTGACTGGGGGGGTGGGAAATGGTTTAGACTCGCAAGCCCCGGCACGGAGATCGGAGCGGATTGCTTATAAATGGAGCATGGAAGCCCGTGCCAAGTCTTAAATCTGGAATATTGCTTGCTCAACAGCACATATAGGGGGAGGGGTGTGTGTGCACCCACTTTCCGCCAGCTCCTCACAATCCAACCACATGCATCGCTACATGCTCCACATATACGTGCACAGAACAGACTCGCACGAACGAACGGAACCATCCGGAGTAATGTAATAAATTTCAACAGCAGCGACCCTCCATTCACACAAACACAGTCACTTGGACTACTACTGCTGCTGCCGCTGGTACTACGACGACCACTGATGCTACTACGACTGCGAGGACGACGACCACCGCTGCTCCACTCCACCGAGTTGTGCATGAGCGGAGAGGATGAGGCTCTACAAATGCACTCGTAAAGTTTTCCTCATAATTAGAACCACGAGTGCCTTTGTGAGGAGGCTTTTAGCGCTTGTGAATTAAGCCTGTCGTCAGAGTCCTTATATAGAATTTTTTCCCCTCCTCATGTTTTTTATTATACCAATGTCCCAGCTGGGTTTTTTCCCCTCATCTCTCTTCCGTGTATACAGGGATATCGTGAGGATGAGGATGCTGCCGCTGTTGCCACTACTACTGCTACTCCGAGTATTATGCACACAAGTCGTTCGATCTCCCTCAAAGAGTCTCACAGAGGGATGCTGGTCGTCGTGGTGCTGTGGAGATTTAAAATGTGTGCAATATAATAGGGACGGAGGGAGTGGTGACGGGGCTACTTTTCTTCGTCTCACACCGCCTTCCTCAGTCAGGGGATTACAACAGCTCCAGGCTTTTCCGTCCTCATCCTATATGGCACGGAGAGTTACACAAGGGAAAGCACGCCTAGGCTTGCCTGCCCCACTACACTAGATGGTACGCAGTCCATAGGAGGGACCCCCTTCAAAGTGTCGCCGATAGTGGGCCAAGCTATTCCTTCGTTTACCAACAAGACCGCCACCGCCACCGACGGCTATTACTATTGCTCCGGCAACTGCCATCGTACAACTGGGACAACTACTGTACAACAAGAAGAGGGAAAACTCCAACCCACGCCACTACTACCGGTTGACTATACTTTAATCCCAGGAACCTTAGCACACTACTGACTGAGTGAGTGAGCGAGCTGTGCCCAGCACTCCTGCCCTTCTTCCACTACTGTATTCCTATAAACTCGCCATCTGCTACGCTCTCTCTCTCTCTCTCTCCCTCTCTCTCTGTAAACTTTTTTCACTTAGCAATTTCCGTGAAAGAAAATTCTTCCCCCTCTTGTTTGATTTCCTTTTATTCTATTTTCAAAGTGAAAACTTGGTAAAGCTGGAACTGGAAGGAGATGGAGAGAAGGAAAGGGACGGAGTAGTGAGAGAGAGAGAGGAGGTAATTCAGGATACTGCATATCCACTCCCACTCCGATACTTTGAGGAGGTCCTTATCAAATGAACTGAAGGAAGAATTCGGGTCCCTTTTTGAACATTTTGAATCCATCCTCTGCCCAACGCTTTCCCCAACTCTCTCTCTCTCTCTCCGTCTTAGTTCTTTAGTTCTCTCCCCATTTCTTTATTCCCTTCTCTTCCCTTCAATTTTTTGTCTCATCCATTCAATTGTTGGTTGCGCGGCAGTGGTGGTGGTGGTAGTGGAAGTGGTGTGGTCCGGGGTGGAGACACGAACGAATTTTTTTCTTCCTACTTATAAAAGGGTTAAATCCATATTGATGGAATAAGGAACTCTGTGAGCAGCTGTGAGGTGACTCTATACACATGATGATACTGTGTGTGCGGGGGGCTACATATGTGAATGGGGTCACTGCCACGGCTTACTCCCTGCCCACGTAGTAGTTGCCAACAAGGCGAGTCTTGCCAAGAGGAGGGGGAATTCCGTATTTGATCAAGTTAGATTTAATATGTTTGAGCTCCCCGTGGAAACCACTTTGACCTGTCAATGTTGGCTGTGATACAGGCCTGTACTGTGTAGTAGAACGTGATCTCCAATGGCTCCTCTCTCTCTCTCTCGCCCTTCTCATCCTCCTCTAAGGTTTGATTTATGTAAGAGGAGGTTGCCGATGGCGGTCCTGGAAGCAGTAGTGGTATACCTGAGCATCAAGTAGGCCTGAGGGACATGTGAGGGGAATGTTGGAATCTTACATATGGAAGTTTTTCTATGTCAGTATATACATGATGTGAGGTAGTGGTAGCGGTGGTCCATACGAAGTAGACACTGACATGCATGTATGCATACACGCATGCATACATTCGTGACTCACGTGCCAAGGGTCGTTCTGGAGTGTAGTCAATATATGCGTGGTGGCATAAGTGTGGGGGGCAATAATGGAAATATCACCTCTGTGGGTCCCTCCCCTCAATTTGTGATCTGATTCCTTGAGCGATACAGTAGTGAAAGCGAGAGGGAGAGAGAGAGAGAGAGAGTTAGAGGGTTCCTACGTGTACCTCTCATCCGCCACCCAGCCGCCTGTTCTTCCCATATGGAAGTGAAGAGTAGCCCGGCTGGAGACATATACACGCACACAATAGGGACACCATCCGAGGAACTACTGATGCATGCTCGCAAACAAATACACGTGGACAGATTCCACCGGAGATATTAGAAGTTTAGCGGTTGTAGTAGTCAGTAGTGCCGTAGTGGTCATGGAATGTGGAGTGTGCGGGGCTTTATATACTTGACCCAGTGTCTATGTTTTTGTGAATGGGGACATTAGAGCAAGATGTTGCACACACAAGTTTTTGGAACTCTCGCAACACATTTTCTCCCCCACTCTCTCTCTCTCTCTCTCTCTCTCTCTCCTTTCAATTGAGTTAAATCCCCCTAAATCCCATTGTTTGATAGGGACCAATATTTGATGTCCAAATTCGCTGCGGTATGTTTGCAAAGTCCATGAATCACGTGCACAGGGGGTTATTTCCCCATTTACGGCCCCGTCATAAACCATGTCCTACATGACTGTTCGGGCTTTCAGTTCTCACCGACGGCTACCCCCGCACTCCTGCTACTTTCTCCTCTCCCATCCTACGCCACTACTATCAGTAATCCCGGTGTACCTCCCACAAGGAGCGGCGTTCGCCTGGCATGGCATGTAGGGGGTAGTGCAAATAGCAAGAATGGTGGTGGTAGCAGCGGAACTCTGCGTCGTCGTTAGGTGGAGGGAAAACTACTACGAGAGAAAAATTGTTCCGCGAAATATGACAATGACTTTTCCCCCTCCAGTGGGACCCATTGAGGGGCCAAAAATCTGCCATCTTGATCGAAATGCTCACACAGAGTTGGATCTTGTTATACTATTATTGGAATGGGGGAAAGCAAAAGGATTGCTCTCACTCTCTCTCTCTCTCACGGCACTACTCAAGATAGAGAGTGAGGGAGAGAAAGTGAGTGAGAGCATCTGAAGGATGCCAGGGATGGAGAAAAGTAAAAGTGTTCTTGTCCTTGGACCTAGCTGTAACTCACGCCTGTCCATACCCCTCCTTGTGTATGTCCGTGTGTGTCTGTGTGAGCCCCTATGTATGTGCATGCCTGTCCAAATTTCCACTAGGCTCAAACACGTATGTCCCTCCTACTGGCCAGGACTACACGCGCACACAGACACACACACACACACACACATACACTCGCTCTCAATCGTCAGTCTTTCTCACACGGGGCACGTACAATTTTTAGCTTTTTCCAATATTTAAGCCATTCTTTCACTCCTTTCCCCAATACTTTCTCCACCCCATAATCCTAATGCCTCAAATAAATAGTTCATTCCCACATTGGATCCTCTCAATTACTATTATTATTATTAAAGTGTAAACTGTCGGAAGAGTAATAGAAGTGATAAAGTTCAACTTTTTCCATGGCCATCCCAGCCATAATGCCTCATCCCCCTCCCCCATATTATTCCTGCCATGAGCACTTGCTCCACAACCCGCCCGCCCCATCCCATCACTCCTACACAATAACAGTAATGACGTAGAATCTCACTCAGCCTCTCCTCTCCACCGATGCTTGTTGCTTCTCCTTCCAAGTTTGTTCCATTTGATGCAAATGTGCGAATGTGCTCGTGAAAGAAGCGTGTGTCCATGGTTGCGTTTTCCATTGCGAGGTAATATGCATGCAAGTCTCCTCCGGAGGTTTCCCACCTGGGAAATGGAGATGAAACTCCGGGATTTATTACACAAACTCCCGAAGCTGACTGAGGGAAAGCAGATGAAGGGGGTGGTGGCGGAATTAAGGGAGATTTTTATTCATCTCTTTCCGTATTATCTTCCCCATTTACTCGAACAGACATATACCACGGGGAGATGAAGGGAGAAAGTGTGGGACTCGAAGGTAGACCCCCCTCCCGTCAGCTGCCGTATTACTGCGATGATGATGATTACTATTATTGTACTCCGTACGGCTCATGTACGAGCTCAAGTTACGGGAGTGAAAACTCAAACATACACACGCACACGGACACGTTCCTCTTCAAATGTTGTGGGAAACGGATATGCCTCGCATATTTTCCTCATCCCAGCCCCCCGCCAAATGCAGGAGAGCCTATGGGATGGAGCATAAAGGCGTGTAGCCACAAAGGGAACTTACTTGAGTGAAAAGATGACGATGACAAATGATCCGAGAACAAGTGGATGAATTACTTGTAGACCTCTTGAGAGCCTCATGGCATGGTTTCCTCGCACAGCTTGACGATCTGCGCCCCTGTCTTCTTCCTCTCCTTCTTCTCCCTCCACTCGTTCTTCTTCTTCCACTCCTCGTCCTTCTGCACCTCACTTGGGGGATCCCGGTGAAAGCATACAGAGACAGAGAGAAGATTTTCACATTTATTATTTCAGATGAATTTATTTAGTTGTGGGAATCCGCTCTCTGCCTTAACTAATCAGTTTTCGTTCATGTCCACCTTGAGTTTTCATCACTCCACAAATGATAAGAAGTGCCGGGGTGGAAGTGTGAGCATGACACGGTCTGTAAATAAGTAGCAGCTGGAGCGGATCCGGATGGAAACCACTGTATAGCTTCACCATTACCCACTATACTTTGGTTGATATGCCTCTACGAATCATCTACCTTATCCATTCCCATCTTGTCTCCCCATTGACTGACTCACCTCCTTGTTAGAAGTGTGGTGGTGGTGACGGGATGCGGCGATTGTTATTGTTATCAACTCGGAGCACTTTCTCCAGAAGGAATCACAGTGCAGCGGCCGTGTGAGCTGGGAGGTAAACTTCTACTGGCTGACTGATGATACTGGTTCTGGTGGTGGTGGTGGCAGCGGCAGCGGCAGCGATGGTGGTGGTGGTGGTGGTGGTCGTGAGCAGAGCAAATGTTTACACTCACTTGTTGGACCCGTTGAACAAACGGGAAGGGACATGATCCATAATACTCTTACTCATTCCCCTCATATTTTTCTTTCTATGTGTATCTATGCAGATATATATTTATACAATCATAAACCCTGCACGGGCATCACTCATTATCGTCATCCGCTCCCCAAAATCAGAGCCTCACAAGGACACAACTCACCCGCTCTTTCGCTCTTCAAACGATTCCACTATACTAGAGAGATGGGCGGACACTTATATTTTCCTACAGTGTAGGAAAAATAACAATATGGCTCTCGTTGGAAATGTTAAATGTTCCTCCTCTGACTACGATCACTTTCCCCCTTGTAGTTCCCCATCTCACCAGAGTTCCTCTCTCTTCTCCATTTTCCCTTACATATATATTTTCCCCGGAGAGATTACGTAACTACTTTCTCCAACTCCTTCACCACTGCATGATACTTTCCCAATAGTCTGGAATCGGCGGAGAGAGACGGGACTGTGAGGCAACGGCAGGCAGGGCTACACTCGGGGCTGATGACCACAATATCCAACTTTTCTCACCAAAGTCCACCTCCCACGTGGGGGGACGTGGAGCATTAAGAAACTCTATGTGGGTCCAGCGTGCGATAAATAGTGATACATAGAGAGTTTAGGGAGAGAGAGAGAAATAGAGAAAGTAGAGAGAAAGTCTATAAAAAATAGCAGAGTTCCACAACCGTCCTTCAGTGTGGGGGAGTTTGATGGGGAGTCACAGCGGTGAAGCGATTGATTGTAACAGTGGACTGCAGACGAATGACTTGATAGATTGAGATAGAGCCGACAAGAATGAAAAGAGAGAGGGGACTACTGAGCGGGAGACGGAGGAGAGTGAGGGCCAACTTTGTCAAGTTGAACTACGGCGGAGGTCTTCATGGAAACTGAACGAGGATCTCGTAGTAGCAGTTGGATTTAGCAGAGCGCGAGTGAGAGAGAGAGAAAGGGAAAGGGAGAAAGTCCTCTGTGCCTCAATATAAGAGAAGAAGAGCGGCTGGGAGGGAAAGCCGCCGGTACACCCGAGCGTACGTTTCGGATCAGAGGGAGAAAGCAATGTGTGTGTGCATGTGGACACTTGTGTGCCCGAACCCTAATGTTGTAATGTATGTCTGTTCATGTGTGTGTATGTGTGTGCATCTGTCTATCCATGGATGTGTGTCGTCGTCTGCTCTATAGGATGAGAGAGGAACTGGCTGGAGGAGCAGCGCAGGTTTTTCCTCACATGAAGAACAAGTTCCAGTGGCCGCACCACGAAAGGAGAGCCTTCCACTTCTTCTTCTCCTTCTTCTTCTTCCTCCTCCTCCTCCTCCTACCATTTCCACGGCTAGGCCGAGGGTTTGTAGTTGGGAGTAGTGCAAGGAAAACAACTCTGCCGAATCTACTTTACTTATTTCCTTTGTTTCCTTCACCTCCCTAGAGAGTTGACTTATACGGTCCCGGCTTGTCTCTTCAGCCTGTCTTCGCCCAATCACCAGACCCGCATGAGGACTCCCGCCTCTTATTCCACACACCAACATATACATACACGCAAACACACAACCTTGCTCAAGAGCATCTTCTCCAACTAACTCAGAGCCGCCTCAGAGAAAATTCAGGTTGAATTGATGGTAGTAGTAGTAGTAGTAGTAGTAGTAGTAATGGTGGTACAGGTAGATAGTGGCGGTTTGTTATGGTCATCCCATGCCACATTAATTTTGAATATCCTCCCCACACGGTGATGAGGACGACACGATGGCATTCAAAGCGAACTGACCGTGACAGCCTTAGTTGAGCTATAAGGGTGTCCCGCAGGAATGAGTGGAGGGACCGGAAGGGGACGACGTTGCGGAGGGCTAAGCCGATGGAGCTTTACCATCTTTTAATTTACCACTCCCACTCGCATCACTACATATGCTCCCAATCCTTCCTCCCCGCGCACTTTCCATTTATCTATCCCGTCTCCCTCCCGTTCCCTCTTCAAGTTCCCTCTTTTAACTTTCTCCACACATACTCGCAGCAGAGGCAGGCTCAGACACACAAACGTACACACACACACACACACACTAGGCCTCTAGCAGGGGTAGGGGGAGGAAGCGAAGAGAAAGTGAGAGTGTCGTATTTGCCATGTTCCCCCGTTACCTCAGAAGATATTGCTTTTAGAGCACCGCTCTCTCCACGATATCAATCTCAACTAGAGAGCTTTTATAGATGCACACACTTTCGGAGGACTGAGCCGTGTTATGGATGGATGGATGGTAGGACCTTTGATGGATCCTGTAGTGGACCACCATATAGTTATAAAGTAAGAGTACGTGTGCCACGGCGCTTGTGTCTTTGGATTCATGAGGTGGAAGATGGAAGGTTGACGGTAGTCATGGAGGGTTCAATGTGTTAGTCATTGCAGTAGTTCAAGCTGTGGCGAAAGTCGGAGTAGCGGTAGTAGCGATACGGGCTAAAATCTTTATGACTTGGCCAGGAAATTTTGCTAGGAATGAATTGAGTACGTGGGTAATGGGACATGGAACCTTATGCTCTGCCTCTCTTCCCGCCGCTTATTTCAATCCCTCCGCTACTTTCTCCACGATGGTCCACCATGAAGGAGCCCTGAAGAATTCTATCGTTGCGCTTTGGAGGGTATCTCGTTCCATATCCCTCCTCCTACCCCGCCGCCGCCGCCTCTCAATGAAACCAGTTCCATTTAGTTCTCCGAAGAGTTATGGAGGACGTAAGTAGTAGTAGTGGTAGTCGATGTAGAAGGGCATTGCAATAGTATTGGTAGCGGGAATGGTACACAGTGGGAGTAGTACATAAGTATACGATGCATGTGTGAACTTCCCCGTCTCTCATCCTATCATCCGCTAGTATTAACTGGGGTGATGGTAGCTGACGGAGGGATGGCAATGGGTGGCGGGATGGACGCGGACTTTCTCCGCTCACCACGCCATAAGTTCGGGGGCTACTTAATCAGACTTTTCTGTCCCATCTGCTCTGGCTCCCTCGCCCCTACTTAGTGCTCCTCAAGTTAGATTATGTCCAACGTCATTTATTTCCTTCCCTTTCGTACCCCTTCGTCCGGCTGATAAGGTCCTAATTTTTCCTCCTTTTCCAGGCCCATCAGTCAGGCCTCCAAATCTTTGAGCTAATGGTTCAGCGGGGATGAAACAGTCTAAAGTCTCTACCTCATTGGCTTACACGAATGGATGGTGGGAATGATAGGTCACAGTGGAACATCATTTTGTAGCCCAAGACAGCGGCAATGGTACGTCACAGTGGAGCATTAGTTCGTATCCCATGATGCCGGTGGTAGGGTAGGTCACAATGGCCCGGCGGTTCATACCCCAATTCTTCCCTTCAGCTCGCCCAAGTTTCCTTACACTAACTTTCACCCACCTCTCCTCACCCAAGAGAACGACAAAGAAAGGCACTGCGTCTCTCCAAATCTTGTCATAGTAATAAAAATCTCACCCTGACCTGGAAACGGAGTATTTTTGAATGGGTATAATCACATTACTTGCCACCGGGCCATGAGAGCGTGTTCATACTTAACGGTGTACTTTCTTTCCACGGTCAGTCAATCCCAACGTTCTGGTCCCATGCTTATCCCTTCCAAGCGGACTCACCTGAAGAAGACCCTAATGCTGTTCCTAATGCGCCGCATTGGCGCTACAATCTGTTCAATATAAAGTCTCCACATCCTTCCCCTTGAACGAGTACAAGTTGGGATTTCTCCTTGCAGTTTAGGACACACTGCCAGTGTGTGTGTGTATGTGTGTGTCGGGGCGTACTGCTCCTCCGGCAAGGTCTAGCCATTCCTCGGGAACGAATCGCTGCTGGATGTGAGTGTATACCCGGGGCGGGAAAATACAAGGAGCTGGGTGGGATTCGGAGGGGAAAATAAATTCAGAATGGATTTAACACCATTAGGGAAAACATTCTTGTTTCTTTTCTCTTCCGAGCTCGGATTATTGGCAACGGCCCGAGAAAACTCTTCACACCAAGTGCATTATGTACTGGGAACTCCTGGCCGGTCAGGGGTTTTATGCTCGCATCAATCTTATGCTGGAGAATAGGAAGGCCGGAGAAAACGACATCCAAGACTCCCCACACCCTATGTAGGTAAATCCGCACGCACCCGCGTACGCAACCTTACATGCATATGATTGAACACAAAGATACGCTGTAGGAGAAAACCACTATCCTTGATACTCCCACAGAGCGTATCTTGACTTTCCCTTTCGCCCACACCTCCTCCGAATTTGTGAATGGGAAGACGGGAACTGTTGTGCTATACACCACACACGCGGGGTTAATGCTCTTCGAGGTAGTGGCACCGGCGACACGTAGAGCCCTCACACTCCGGGTCAGGGTTAAGTCCACGGAGTAACAAAACACAAAGGTGCGCCCGCCCGTCCTTCCTTCCTGGCACTAACGAGAGTGAAAAAAATAGCCCGCACATGTGGCAGCGGTTAGAGAATGCAGAGAGATCGAGGGACGAGAGAGATACAAAGGTAACTAGAGATTTATTACAAAACGGCATGTGTATCTGTGTGTGTGTGTGTGCGCGTGTGTGCGAGTGTGGTCGAACGTGCTCGTGAGTTGAGTGCTAAAAAAATGTCTATGGCTACAATGTTATTCTCCTAACCCCCTACCACAACTTAGGTCGCACATGGGGTGCATGGTGCACATACATATGTGTATATACCTATGCCTAGTCTAGTTCATAAACATGCGAAACTTGTCCGTAATAGACCTATCGACTTCTTTTCCATATCCTTCCCCTCTGTATAGGGCTATTCATATGTGGGTCCAAGACATGACGATCACAGCCCAAATCTAAAACACTGAGGACCTCCCGCTTTAACGCACACAGTAAATGGCCATGGGGCGCGGGACCTTTAGTACGGAGAACAATGTGTGGCGCGTCTCAATTCCCCGCTCTGACCCCCCACATCGGAGAGGGACAGGCTACACTTGACAAGTAACTCCTCCTTCCCTCGCAGTAGTTGCAGGCTTGAATAAAAACCGGCGCTTCACAGGGGGGCCCTTCCGTCCCGTCTCATCCCACTTCGCTCCCTTCTTCATCCTACTTCGGCTGGTAATTTCCACATCTCCATCTTCATCCCACCCCACGCACACGCACATACACGCACCCACACACACACACACACACACACACGCACACACTCACTCTCACACATTCAACTGGAACTGACGAATCCCGCATCACCCCTCCGCTCATCAATCTCCTGGGAATTTACAACGCACATCACGTCCTCCTATTCCACCACACCACCCTTAGTATACCACTGCGGGGGGACGTCACACAAAAAGCCCTCAGAGGAACGTGTGTGTCATAGCATAAATATGTGCAAGTACGTGGATTACCTTTTTTAGTATGTATAAACTATGTATTTTTGTAAATATGAAACTAAATATAACAAAGTTGTTGCCGTCGCCGTCTCTCACCAACCACTCATCACCGACGACGATCATAATAATATAATATAATAATAATAATAATAATAATAGCAGGGCTCCTTCCAGGCTAAACTAGGTCCTCCGGAACATACATTACAAAAGCCTACATGTATGTAAGAATATTATCAGTATAATTATTATTGATAATATATCAAACGAAGATGCTATACGTTTAAAATGGGATGCTTACAATTAACAAGTAATCAATTCCACATTTGAAGTAGATGATTATTAATAATTAGATTATTCCTTAAATGGGGACGAGGAGGATTAATTTTTAATTCAAGTTCCAATGTGATTACGCCTGACTGAGAGAGGGAGAAGAGCATGTGGATAATCTGAACGTCGTCGTGTGCGCTGGTGTGCGTCTGTGTCACGGCGGCAGCGGCCACCACCCTGTCCCATTATTTATTACAAGCACAGTTAACAAGCAGTCCAAATTCCATTTACTTTCCATCTTCCCCTCTGTTCCTTCATGGTCCTTCCTCAACGCCTCATTACAATAGCATCATCACCCCCATGGAGAGATTGTGTCATTACTACGTCCAAACAGCATATTATTATGTGAATGGCCGGAGATATGGGCGGACGCCACTCAACTATAAGGAAGTTCGGACAAACTCCTCCAACAACACTTCCGCATCCTCTTCCCTTTGTTCTTGTTGTTCATTCTGGATCCGGTGAGCCTCTCTGTTCCTTCATCCCTTCTTCTTCTTCGTCTTCTTCTTCTTCTGCCTTAGTTCAAAGATTCAGGACATTATTTTCTTCTTCCCTTCTTCTTCTTCTTCTTCTTCTTCTTCTCCTTCTTATTCTCGTCTGAAAAAGATGAAAGCACTCGGGTAGGAGTGATGGGCCGGGGTAATGGCCTAAATTCTGTCTGAATGAATGCACATGAGATGATGCATGACATCCGTGAGTCATCTCCGCTCATGACACACGCACCCACTTTTTTATCTCTATCTCTCTCTCTCTCTCTCTTTCCCTCTCCGTCAAAATTACAAACTACACTCTAACACGGATGAGTTGTTATTAACGGATGAAATAAGTGACTTGGTACTAGCGGACATTTTAGTGGATGGGAGGACGAGGAGGAGGTTGGAGAAGATGAAGATTGGAGTCGAGGATTTGAGACGGAAGGATATCCATCCACAGCGGAGAGAGCCGGGGACTTTGTGACTTTCAATACTTTTGAGTGGAGGAAATGTAGAGGAAGGGCAGGAGGATGGGTTAAGGAAAGGAAATAGTAATTACAATTCTACAGACTTTCTCCTTGTTGTACAAGCGAAGCTCTGGCTTCGGCTAGTATTACTACTACTACTACTACTACTACTACTGCTACTACTACTACTACCACTACTACTTCTGCTACTACTACTACAGACGACTATTCTTGTTCCTGTTGTTTGAGAAGAATGCGGATGGCTATTGAGAAAACGGGTGTGGGTGGGTGGGGAAAGGGAATGGTTCCGCTGGTCCAGGGCATCCAGCAGCTTATTCGTCGCCCCGAGGCTCCTGACATCAATCTCCTGAGCCATGCGGATGTGAAGAAGAAGTCGTTTGAGAGTTAGGGAAGGGAATGAGGAACGGACGTCTTCCCCCAGCTGATAATCGATCGTAAACACTTCGGAAAATCACTTCTGGAGAGGTGGAAAAGTTAGCTGTTGACGAGGATGAGTGGGGATGGGTGTGCAAGTGTGGGGGCTCTTGGAATCCGCCGGATTTCGCCCACTGCCGCTGCTTCGTTCGGTAGAAGAACCAGAAACTACCGGCTAAGCCCATCTGAAGTAGGAGGACGGTGATGATAGCCCCCACCACACTCCCCTTCGAACTGCACACATAGCCCGGGGGATTGGCAAGCCCTGTCAAGCAAATAAATGGACTTCAGATTACATTTTCCACAAATGCTTCCACGCACACACACTCATATAGACATAAATGCACTCACACACAAGTACAGTCGGACATATAAACATACAGTCGCATAAAAACGCACACACACACACACACACACACAAACAACACATACAAATACACACACAAACACGCGCACGCACACACACACACACACATAACACATACAAATCCACACACAAGCACGCTTACACATATACGCACAGGCAGACGAACACATACCAACATATAACAACCACTTGCATAAGAAAACATGGCTGGCGGCTCACTCAAAATCCAGGAGCTAACTCCGGGCACGCATATCCTTACACACATACCAAAACCCAGGACGCTGTAGCGCCAGCTTCACATTAAATTCCCTCCCAAGTTGAGCAGAAGGGAACTTGTAATGGGGAAATGACAGCGGAGTTGGTTGCTCATTCCGTCGCCGCCAGACCAGCAGCAGCATAGACTCTGCACCACCGGCTGAGCAATTAGTCTTCATCCGTTTATGCAAACTTGTCTAACGAGGACGCACTTTGATACGGACGTGCTGCCACTATCCCTTTGACCCCATCTTGAGTTTCCTATCCCATTTCCTCCCTCATCATTCCTCCGAAAGCCTTCATCTCCCTTCCCCTCCCCGCCCCCGTCATCACGCGTAATTTATAAGGTGAACTGGATCGATCCCATTAAACACAACTGTAATACACCTCACCCAGGGTAATGGGAATGGTGCGGTGGTGTTTGGGACGGGGAGGAGGCAACATGGCTAGTCCCCCATAGTAGTAGCAGTGGCTATGAGACTGTCTCCCCTCCCAGCACTGGGCTTTGTACATCCTCGGTATCCTACCTCCAGGGATCCACAGACCCTGATCCCAGTATTTGTTTTCATTTCCAAGAAAAACGTTTTATCATCCGGCTCAGCTCGCGTCAACCTCCCCACAGAGAGGAGGAGAAAGTGAATAGACCAAGACGGTAGGAACCCCGGCATCGGGGAAGGCGCTACACTATTAGCGGTGGGGTCCCCTCCAACTTGATCTGTAATGTGTACCCTATTCCCCACAATAGTGCCCTCACAGAGCCACAGAGCCAGAGAGAACTCCACTAACCCCATCTGTACTACTTTCATAATGGGGAAGAATTACGGGGAAATATTATTCATGAACTCTCCCGCCTGGGCAGGGCCTTATCACCTGAAGGGTGGGAGGGGGCGGTGGGAAGTGGGGCAGGGAGCTGTGAGAGGATTTCGGGGCAGTACTAGCAGTAGTTGTGCGAGGTGCACTACTACTGGACAGGATGAGGGATGAGCTTGCACTGGCTGGGGATAATAATAAACTATGATGATTATCATTCTTTTGGGAATGGAGGAATCAGAGTCTTCCCCACCCTCACTATTTCTTCCATTTTAAGGGGGGGGGGAGCGAGGGAAAGTTAGTATGCTTCAAGTTCTCTGTACATAACTCAAGCCGCACCCCAACCCCCCTCCCTCCCTTAATACTACTTACGACCATTATGCCTGTCCTTTCCCTATCCCACTGGGGTATTATGACTTTGGGGAAACCAGGTGGATGACGGTTGGTGGGTCTTCACTTTCACCATTCTATCCCACAAATATTTCCTTGGGTCGGTGTTCCTCCTCATCCTCCTCCTCATCATATGCAGTATGGAGCCATCATCTACTACTACTGTACTTTCCCCCACTTTCCCCATCTTACGCCCGCGCCCCTCCGTCAGGAGTTACAACGGAGGACATTGAAAGGCTTGGATCTTTGTCTGGGGCATTATCTGAAGCCATTTCACGGCCTTGTTGGGAGACTTTGAATCCATTCGGAGCAACCTTCAATTTTTATAGGTGCTACAATGAAGCTTTTGCTCCCATGAACACACACACACCATGCCACACATATGCATTCAAATGCAAACCCTGATGCACACACACACACATAGCCCCACAAATGCATTCAAATACGTACACAGATGTTGCACACATACACACATACAAATGTATATATACTCACACACACACACACACACACACACAGTCTCTTATGATATACGAATATTTTGAATGCCAGACTTAGGGATTCCATTCCAACAACGCGGCCATTTGACTCGGCTGAGCCAACATGAAGGCGGAGTAATGGAATGATAACAAATTTAAGGGCGTGCTCAGACACATGTACAGGAGGGCTCCACTACCCTCATGGATAATAATACTCTGTGTTCAAGTACTTCCTTCCGCTCATGCCGACTGCAGCGTGTGTGAAGAGAGATAGAGAGAGAGAGAGAGACACTCTAAAGGCGTGGATTGGCGCACTGTATGGTAGGGTATAGGAACACTCCACGGAGCTTTCCCCAGCTATCTCTTCCCCATTCTTCTCACCTGACACCACTTGTATGTGTGCGTCCGTGGGAAAAGGATGTTTGAATAAAGGGTCCTTCCAACGAGACTCTCATTTCCCATCCTTCTCCCCATTAATGCCTGTTTATGTGGGTGCATCTGGCTAGGGAAAGAGCTTGTTGGATGAGAGACTCTCTCTCTCTCTCTCTCTCTCTCTCTCTGTATCTCTGTCTGAGTGAGGAAGATTTCCCTCACCACCACATGATAATACTAGTGGTGGTAGTAGTAGTAGTACTCAAGTGGCTCTCGCAACTTTTTTCGAGAGAAAACGGAAGAAGTGGCCAGGGGAGGGGGGGGACTTTGGGACACGTAGGGACAATTTGGATTATTTTATGACTGTGAAAAAGCATACCTGGTGGAAGGATGGATGGGTTTGAGCCGAAGGACTGGCTCCCGTTGCTCCCTCCGGGCCTCCGAAGCTCCGGTCCAAATAGTTCCTCATTGTTTAACGGCAGATTAGCCTCATCAAGAGTTCGAGGGATGACGACCAGCTATTAAGTGGGAGAGAGAGAGAGAGAAGGGGGGATTCAAGTTATGAATTAGTTAGACCTTGAGTGGCTCAATGGAATGAGGGGAGGGAATTTCCTCCGTAGTACGGTTCCAACTCCTAGCAAGCTAATCATAATATGACTAATAATACTAGTACGAGAGTGAGTTGGATAACCCACAGAGGTTACCACGACGGGCTTACTACAGGCTCCTGCCACTGCAACAACGAGAAGAAACTTTCCACAGTTTACCTTGGAGTGAATGGGCAAAGCACTGGGGAGCTCAGGAGCAGCTTTCGGTGTCGTCGTCGCGGCAGATAGAACGGCGTCCAGGGAGGAGGGCTGAGATTCGGACTGAACGACGTGACTCCGACGCGTGGCCGGCGGCCCGGGGGCCATCGTACTGGTTATAGTGATCATCCCAACGTAGTCCCGACTAATCGAACCCGCTTCATTCTCACCTTTTGGATAAGCGCTACGGCTACCACTGCTGCTGCTGCTGCTGCTGATGCTACTACTGCTCCGACTTCCCGACGGAGACATTTCCGAACCTGTCACTGCAAGAGAGGTGGGGGAAAGAGAAAAGAAATAGTTAGAAACGTTCCATGACTTCTGTAAGGGTGCAACGGGGTGTGCTTTCCATGGAAATGCCTCTTTGCCGCACGTACCCCGCCGTTCGGAATCTCAGGAATTTAACAAGTACCAACCGGAACCGTTGGAGCCAGGGGGCAAATAAACTCAAGTACTCGCACTCATATAACAACACCACTAAAATTAAGCATCAGCTTCCTCGCCTTTGGGGTTGTAGGGCAACGGAACAATGTATAACTGTTCCATGGCCTTACCAACCACCTCCAGACATGTACCTCGACACAGCCTCTACACACACACACACACACACACCGCTTACTGACCCGCATTTGTAACCCCAAGTCCTGGAATTCCAACGATGTGTAACCTCCCTTTCCTCATAATTTTTTTAGGATGGAGGAAAAATTACAAAACACTCCCTTTCGCTGCTCCAACTGGAACATCCAGATTGTACGAAACGCATACATCCTTTCGAGTACCCCAAGGAATTGGCGGAAATTTGAGCCCATAAAATTCAGTCTCTCATACCCTCTACACTCTTCCACATAGATGCCCCAACCAGAAAATTCCTGATACAGTCAGCCGTAAGGATGAAAAACACATAGACATAAGACGGAAAGCGTATTCTCGGCAGGCTCAAAGTTAAATTCATACACACATCCACACATAGACCCACATATGAATACACACACACACACACACACACACACAAATGCACACTGATGCACACATTCACTTGTACACGAGAACAAACGCGCAAATGCCTACAACCGCACTCAATAAAAACACACAGACGCATACACACAAATACCCATAAATGCACCCACACAAATACACAAATCCCTGCATACTGTCCACACGTGTGCACGCGCAAACACACATGCCTGCATATCTGCCCATAACTGCACACACACACACACAAACACACCCAGAGGAACACCCCAAAAAATGAATCAAAAATAAATGTGTAGGGAGCCACAGAACCGCACACCCACACGCTCAGGAGGCATGCCCGCGTCCGATTAGAAATCATACTCTGTGACGGGTGAAAGAATTTTCTTTATGTTCACCAGAGCTCAATAATGCTCATGAAAAATTACTTCAATTACGCTCATGTAATTTTTTTTTCTCAGCACACTGCACTACATATACTCAAACCCACTCCACTGTTCCAATCTCATCTTCCATACATGTGTGTCCCAACTCCAACCTTTATTTACGTCTTCAAATCTCTATTTACAATTTTATCTAGTTTCCCCACCACGCTTTCCATCACCAATCCCAGCTGTATATTATATTATTTCCCTCTGCATGTTCACTCGCTCCCTCTCCCTCCCTCTCTCTCTCTCTCTCCTTCATCCGATTTCTTCATATGTATATTGTACGACGTGATTCGTTCCTGCTACTGTCGTTGTTGTTGTTGTCGTCGTCGTCTTCACCACCCCCACCACCACCACCACCACCACCACTACCCTCCTCCTCCTTCCGTTTCCCACGCCAGATATTTTGCTGAACAAAATGTCTTTGGCGCTCCAGCTCGTTGGGAGCAGGAAGCAATTTCTCCGTCCTCCACATCCTATAATGCCACTACTGGTACACGTACTTAGCACATGCAAACACACGCACACACCACACACACATACTGTACTGGTACTACTCCATTCCCTATAGGAATTGTTCCGCTCTGATGCCACAGAAGAATAAATAGTAGTAGGCCTTAGCTGAAAAGAAAGAACGAAAGAGAGAGAGAGAGAGAGAGAGAGAGAGAGAGAGCGAGAGCAATGTAATTCTAAATCTTCGTCTCATCTTCTCCCCCTTCCCCTTCTCTCCCCCACCTCCTCCTGTAATTTAATACTTGGAAGACGTGGGACTCGCTTTAATTTAGCCCCATATTTTCCCCTTCGACATCCCCGCTCCGTGCCGTACAATGGGGAAGCTGTCACCTTTTTTAAATACCAAGCCCGTAATCAGAGGGAAAGTCCCCTTCCATTCGTTATCTTGTCACCGTCATCTTTACTCAAATGAGAAAATAACTCTGCTTTCATCCTCGCCCTCCATTCCCTTGCCCCCATCCTTGGAGTCACCGACCGGTGACTTTCCCCACTTTCTCGAGAAAAAAAAATCTCAGTATGCGCGGACCAACAACCTCCTATCCAACTACTCAGTCAGCCCGGCTCCTCGGAGGACGCTCGATATTATGGCCGATAACAATGAGGAAGTGTGCGTATATGGAGCTCTCGTATCGGGAATACCTGTGTGCCGGGCGCAGTCACTTGGGACCATGAGAGAAAGCGCTGCGGAGGTTCAAGTTTCTCGGAAAGAAAGAGCTCACCCCTAAATCACGTACTCACACAAGGACACCCTAGCCCTGGCG